>WTSP01013099.1:62236-81293 GCA_025331215.1 Actenoides lindsayi
GGCGCTTGAGAACTGCTTGCAATACCTAAGACATCCTTGCTCACCAAAGACCAGCTCCTGGGATGATGTAAATTTCCCTAAAACCTGTATTTAATAGGATTAGGGAAGAGAGAAGCAACACTCTTTCAAGTCAGTGGTTCTTAAACTTCTGTTGTGCTTCTGTGCTCAACCATTTGAAAATAGGCCTGCTCAAAAATCTAAGGATTTTGATTGAAATTTGACAGAACTGTTTTAATTTCAGGGTTTTTTTTATACCTCTCTATCTCAGATGAGTTTATGAAATTTCCTTACTACCAGTCTTACTAATTTAAATCTCTAGCAACAAAAAAAAGACTGAAGCACGACATAACACAAAAAATATCCTAAACTAAATTAACTGCAAATTTACTCTGAAATATTTGGTTTAGAAGATTGCACAGGTTTTGGTGACAGAAGGCAAGGATAAAGAAAAATAGATGCACATGAGGAAGAAAGCAAAGCTGTCAATTAGCCATGAGATGACTGATGTTAAGTAATCCCTTCTGCACAAGTACTTGCAGCAAAATGACAGAAAGATCCAGGACTGCCAAGTTAGTTGTTGATCTCTAGAGGGCAAGTGCAAGAAACAACACATGACCATATTCTCCAGCAAAATCTTTGTGTTTGTTATCAAAAGAACAAAAAAAAAAAAAAAAAAAAGGGAAATTAGGAAAGTTATACTTTAGTCCTCATTGCCTTCTATGTGCTCTTTGTACACACTTCCTCCTTGCTTTATTTTATAAACACCTTCAAATTATCATTCATTTGTATGTATGTACAACATACAAAAATACAAATCATCACTCCAGTGCAACGGCTCCTACTATTACACTGCATATTTTATTAACATGGCAGGGGAATGTCTCCTCCAGGCATTTCACTCTTTGCTTTTGTGATCCATGCTACACATTAAAATTTAATAATTTATCAATGTCACTGAAAGTCCTGGCATCTCTAATATATCCTTTAAAACTATTTGTAGCAAATGTGATTGGCTATGTTATTATGGCTATACTAATTTTAAAACTATTTCCTTAATCCACGCTATAAAAGTATGTCTAGTGGTACTCTCTAGCAAAACGAAGTTAGTATCATGGTTTCTTCACACCTTGCAATATAGCATATTTGGTGGAAATACTGTTAAACAGATCGGGAGAAAAAAATTTTAGGATCTGCACAATTTAGATATTTCTCAGTGAAAAACTGCTAAACGCTAAAAATGGGTAAACACTCCAAGTTGAACCTCACAGAAAAGCTGCTATTTACATTTCAGAATTTTACGAGTATCTAGGTTTATAAAGACTACTTTCACAAAAACATTAAACAACAATTGTGCATTTTAATTAAGCACATAATAAAACTATTTTCTTTTGCAGTGGAGTCTCTTTTGTTTTAGCAGAATGCTGTAAATACTAAGCTGTACTCTTACTTAAAAAAAAAAAAGCCCAATTTCTGTTCAGTTTGATGCTCTGCCTAAATTTTCTAACCACTACAGTGGAGGAGAGAGCAAAAGCAATAAACTCTTGTATAGACAGAGCTGGAAATAGAAAGTCTGTCATTATCTACCAGATTAATTACTGAATTACTATGCTTTTGCACTGTTTTGAAATACATATTTTAAAACAATTTTTTAATTTAATCTTATGCATGTTTAATGACACATAAAACACCACTAAGTGAATGCAAATCATAAAATAGGATAATCTGTATTTTGTTCCTCAACCCTTACTAGTGATAAAATAATCCAAGTGCTATTTGCAGGGGTGATGGTCCAGCATAATTAAAAGCTTTGCAGAAGAGCAGATAAGAATGTCTGGTTAGTACCAGTTATAAAGTGATGTAAGGCTTACTGAGTATTTATAAAGAAATTAGTCTTTTCTGTGTGGTCTGGCTTTACCCATAAACATCTATCACAAATCAAATACATTCAATTAACAATAAGTACACTGGGTCCTCTGTATTATATATGACAGCCCTATTACAGAGATTACCTATGTGACAGGCAATCCATTAAGTTAGAAAGTCTATACACAACTAGTCAAGACTGGACATGTTGGAAGAGAAACCAAACATATACAAAATGACTGTAGGCAATCCTGGCGGTTTAATCTTTGCTCTTTTATAACCTGTTTTAAAATCAGGATGAGGAACTGTTATAGTTTTGATTTTATTTTACAATGAAATATTGAAGCATCTGTACTTCTGGTTCTCTGGTGGTTTCCAGGCATGCAACAAGAGAATACTTGTGTATGTAAATATTTAATTTCTTTTAAACTCATATGTAAATCAGCTCTCATTTTTTTTTCTGCATTTCTCAATATGTAAAAAAAAATACCTAATAAAGATTTCATTTTTATCCACTGCTACAATTTCCTGGCTGAAAGGAAATGTGTGTTTTGATGTTCTGTTGGGTTTTGTTTGGTTAGTGTTTTTACATATCTTTAAGAACTTTTGTGAGGGAAATAGCACAAGAAGCTGGGAAAAGCTGCTATTTAGGAAACCCACTGCTAAAAAGTTGAAAGTTGGAAGAAAGCCCACATAGACAAGACAGGTGACTTTCACTTACCACAGGAGTTTAACCACAAAAGGGTAGGGCATAGTATCATAAGCAATTTGAAGGAGAATAGATAAAGATCTGGAGTCATAGGATGAGATCATAGGGATGGGAGCAGCAATGACTTTGGAAGGGACCTCTGGAAATCAGCTACAGGGTCAGACCAGATTGTTCAGGGCTTTATCCAGTAAGCTCTTGAAAACATCCAAAGATGGAGCCTGCATAACCTCTCTGGACAATCTGTTCCAACGCTTGCTCGACATCAGCACTGCAGACAAGTTTCTCTTACAAAAGGCAAGATCTTTGCTATTAGACCTGTAGCTAGGAAAGTGGTAACAAGATTGTAATAATCTCCATCCCCATTAGATACTCCAAATCAAGTTTTAGACTGACAGCATGATCTACATTTTCTCAAAATGAGAAAGATACCTGATACATAATGTTATTCATTGCTTGTTTTTCAAAAGTTTGTAGAAAAGCTGTTAGAAAAAGTGCCCAGATGGAGAAGTTGCCAGGATGACAATGAAGATGACATGACTCTCATGTACAAAGGCACTAACTGGTTTGAGAAGTCAAAAGGCAGTAGTAATGAGCAAGGGCCAAAGGAATATATTCACCCTACAGAAAGCAAGAACAGATAAGCTATCTTGCCAGCAATTTCCATTGCCAAAATATGACCTGTATAATAAGAGATAATGGCAATAAGTGAAGACAAAAAACAAACCTAGAAAAAGGAAAGCCAGGCACATCAACAGCTGTAGAACTGACAATTGCTATTCTCAAGATGGACTGAAAGAAGGTGAAGGGATACTAAAGACCAACAATTTCTCAAAGAAATTGATACTGTAAAAGAACAAGCTACGGGCACAAGCATAATTTATGAAGTATTCATACACAGAAGAAATATAGCCACAGACCAATATGGTTAATTAATGGACTTTTGATTCACCTCATATCCTTGAAAGAAGCCTGAAGAAAGTGGAAACTAGATTTTCAAGCTAGGCATAAAAGAATACAAAGACAATAATACAGAGCTAAAGAGACAAAATATACGCTGTTAAGACATATTAAGAAAAACAAGAACTCAATCATTAAATGCACCATAAACACAAGGAAGATGAAGGAAAGTACAGATGCAAGGGGGACTGTAAAGAGCCTGAAGAGGTTAGGCCCTTTCATTTTTAGTAATTCTTGAATTTCACTGAAAAACTAGCATAATTGATTTCAAGATATTTACTTCTGTTCCTCCTCTCCACGCTCTCCTAAATTTTTCTCCTAAATTTTGGAGAAGACAACCTACAAGTGAGAAAAAGAAAAATAGAGAGCATTTGGATGGATTGTTTGGTTAAATTAAACACCTTGACCAGATGAACTTCAGCTCAGGCTATTTAGTAGATAGTTGAAGCCATTCAGCATTCGACTCATGGCACAGTACTGAGGAGGGTACTGTAGTTTTTTGCTTCAACCAAATATGGATACTACTTGCTTAGACCAAATGTAAATTTGGAGATATGTAAGTCCATGTTGGTTGGCAATCATGAACATAAAATACTGATTTACTTTTGTGCCAAGATAACAATCTTTGTTAAAAATAAGAGGGGATATATACATATAGCTTAATTTTAATAACACTTCCAGTATTGCAGACAAATTGCTTAACTAAAATTGGCATGGGATCTTATGGAAGGGCAAGGATTTATTTCTCAAATCTTTAAGCCCCTTTCTTGTTCTTTCTCCCTCCTTTCAGCCATGTTCCTTTTGAATAGAGGAAATAAGGTTTCCATATTGAATTTTTACTGCAGACAGGCCTTGGAATCAACCATCACTCCACAGAAAGGTCTAGTCACTATTAAAAAAAAAATAGAAATGAAAGCTTATGAATAGTTTCCTTGTTACCATTCAAAATTTTATCTACAGAAAACTAGAGACAGCTGACCTAGATGCTGATTATTCATCTATTTCAAAACTGAAGCAAATTAGGCAGAAATAATTTGTTAGCTCAAGCTGCCTGCTTCTCATGAAAAGGCTTCTGAAAGAGCATAATTTATGAAGTAAAATTCCAGCATGAGCATAGATTTTTTTGATTCCCCCCCCCCCAACGAAACAAAAATTGGGCAACAGCTTATGCTGCTCTAAGAGTTACAAAAATTCATAGTGCTGGAAACCTGTGTCTTTTCCCACGCAGATCGAAGATGCATTCCCACATTAGTATTCTATATTTCTTATTCACACCTATTAACCTTAACATATCAAATACTTTGATAGAATTTGGCATTTGGCTGATCCTAAATTAAGTCCTTTGTCTCCATGTGCCAGATGCCCCCTGAATTCTAACAGGCAAGGACAATTACATAACTGCACTTCAAAGCAGCTTGCAAAGCAGTGTCTTTGCCTTCAGCAATCGCATGCCAGTGACTCATCCAAGTGACCTATTGGCTCATTAGAAGCATTAGGTGCAGGTTGCAAATGTCAAGAGAGCCTGAATTAATGTTTGGGGATTTTTTTAAAGCGTGCGTTTGCAGAATTTTTATGGCAATATTTATGATACTTCATGTCTCACCTAGCTATTTGCTTATGGACAACTCTGACTTCAGATGTTATTATGCACCCTAAATTCATGCCGACAATGAGTACAACTCTGGTATTCATTCACTCTAGCATTACAATGCTTTGATATGCTATGTAAAAATGGCAATATCTGTAAGGTTGTAACCATTTTTTTCCATTACATTTTTTTCCTGTTTGCACTTTAGCAGTATGACAATATGAAAGATCATGATACAAAGAGAGATGAGGTAGTAATGGTTTGTATTGCTCAGCAACATTACGGACTTTCATGCTCACATATAAAATTAAGGTCTCAGTCCTTTAATGTCTCACACTAGGGCACATCATCTTAGGAGAACGAGATGTAGATTGGAGCAACTCAATGTCAAGGAAAAGTCTGTAGTAAAAGAAGAGAAGAAAAAACTGACTCCAAGCTGCCTATTGACTTTCTGACCGTTCAGAAAAAGAGTTTCCAAACCAAGTGGGACCAGAAGGACTGTAATGTTTGATGACCACTTCTCTTACAAAAGTACAGAAACACAATACGCCAACAGCCTACAAATAAAGAACAGCTGAAAGAAGAATAACATGTTCAATGAGATCAGAACAGAGGACCACCTACAAAAATGTAGGCCAGTGACTATCTTTTAACATAGCTTTGGAGATATGCTACCAGGTATCTATGGCAACAGCTTAATGATATATATATTACTACAATATACCAGTAAGTTAGTGATATATATATTACTACAATATACCAGTAAGTCAAAGACATCCACTTAAAGGCAAATTTAACAAGTGTTACATGCACTGATTTGACTAATTCAACCCATTAAACAAACTGAAACCTAGATAGTGAAAGGATCATCACATTTCCCACAACTCCCAATATCATTGAGATAAACTTTTAATTAAAAAATATTAAATGATATAGCAATTTGCTCTTCAGGCTTATTCAGGAATTGCCTCAGAGATTCAAGTTAAAAATTCACCAAATTCTAAAAAAAACCACCAAAAACCAACCCAAAAACCAAAACCAACCCACAAACTCGAGTGACAACAAAGTCTTGTTTTTAAGTACTTCCACTTCATGCTTTAGTTCCAAAGGGAGTCCTTTTAAAGCAGAGAAGTTCTTCTGAAGATTTATGTTACACATGACCATATTTCCTACTTATATGACAAGTTTGGTTTTTTTAAATCCCAAGTTAAACAGTTCCATAACAGAACTATTCATAAAATTCTAATTGCAGGAAAGGAGTTAGAAAAAAAAGCTAGTTAACATTAAAACATCCCAATATATTTAAAGGAAATAGATACTAAAACTTAGCTGGTGGACATTGGCAAGGAAGAAGAAAGGATGCTGAAAGCAAGAACAGGAGGGCAATAGTGGTTGTTAACTTAGAGATATGTTTAATTTAAAAACTGATGCTATAAACAGTTCTTAATTGCTTCTATACTATAAATATTAGACTACTTTAGAAGACTGAGCTGCAATAAGAAAACTTTGTGGGTTTTTGTTTGCTTGATGCAAAGTATTGTTGAAGTAAGCTATTCCTGATTAATAGCTTGGAAATCTCAGCCAAGAAAGATTTAGCACATTTAAAAGAAACGAACACATAATTTGCATCTCTCCTGGTTAGGTGGAGTGTAAAGTGTACTTCCTATGGACTTATGCAGTTGATAAAATACTTGATACCCTCAACCTTCATTTCTAAAAGTAAAGCTAAATCCTTCTTGAATTGAAGTACCAAAACAAGCTTTAATCTCCTTCACACTCTGGAAGTCATCCAACCATTTTCTTTTGCACTGTTTTATTTCTACCAGTCTTAGATGACAGAAATAGTTTAAGTTAGCCTCTGTTTACTGCTAACAGCTTAAGTAGTTACCAACAATACAGAAAATAAATAGATCCAAATCTGAACAGAGCTGTTGCTCGCATGCTAGCTTTAGCCTTTTGATCTTGCACCTAGGGGAGATATGAATAGAATACAGAATTTTTAGGGTGTGCTGCTACAAACAGAATCACAAATGTTACACATGGATTCCTCACTTGTGAGGAGTCAGGCAATTTTAGTCACTCTCTTTCACCACATGCTGCAATAGCTTAAAATTGCTGTCACGTAAGACCAGGCATACACTTTGTCCCCACTACTCAGCTAAGTAGAGAATGTTGAAGGAACCGCTGTAACATGATTCTGCTTTTGAGAGAGTTTCAGAAGTGTTTCAGTGACTATTTGCATATTTTAAATCTCAAGTTAAATCTTCATTTTAATGACAAAGTATTAGGTATGTCTAGCTTAACTGATGAACTTTCCTGAAAATAAGTGATTAGGGATGATGATCTTGTAAGCACATCACATACCAGCTATTGCTAAGATTTCAGAAGTTCTCTAATACACTTAATGGTAGTTCCACAACTCCAAGGTTTTTCTTGGGTTAGAAGGAAACTTCAGCATAGAGGAATGGATAACGGAGAGGTTCTCTTTTCATTATCAATGAAAAGATACTGAGAATGCAATTGGAAGATACAGTACAGCTTAGCTTTCTCCTAGACAGTATATAAATTAAAAGTTTAGGTATAATCAAAGCATTTATAAATTTATATATATGATAATTACATTATAATAAGTTTATAAACTTATTATCCAAGGACTGCACAGCAACAGGCACTAAGCAGAAGTGAGTTTATTGTGGTGTAGGCATCGGGGTACATTGTCTTATTTGATACACTTCCTTTAGAAAAGAAGTCCCAATGCACCATCCCATGTGAGGACAGATGAGCACATGGAGACCTTGTAAACATAAATAATAAATAAGCTTCCCAGATAAAAGAGATTTTAATTAACATGAGACTTTTATTTCAAAGGTCAAAAAGAAAAGAAAAAAAAAAGATGCTTGTGAGCCAAATCAAAGGGTTTCAACCTAAATTAAACTTGCTTCTTCCTTTTCATTCCTATTGTCTCCTCCTTATTCACAGTAACTTAAGAAGAAATGTTACCATTTTTTTATTTCAATAGTTAACAGAAACCACTGCAACTTGTTAAATTTTGTTTCAGGAAAGTCTAATGAAGATACATTCAATCTGCTTTTATAAGATAAAACTACAAATATGAGGCAGTTAATTTCTTCAAACATGCCCATTTCTAGCCAAGTGTCTTGAGACTTTTTTTTCTCCCTTTCAACTGAGAGGAGGATTTTATTCTCCTGGCAAAGGAAACACTGCTGTGTTCACCTGAAGGGACTACCATGCAAAACACTGCAGCTTTTGAAAACTGAAGATTGTTTCAGGTCAGCTCTGTGAACCATAACTTGCACAATCTCTTGCAATGTGTCTGCCTAAGTGGCTGTATTATTCAGAAGGATTTGCACCTTCAGAATCTGGGATATTGGAAGGAAGAGTATCTGAAGAGTGTCTGAAGGATCCTACCTTCAGACATAAAAATCCAAGGTTAAATCAGGCTGAGAGCCAGTTGGCAACAGTTACCTCCCAGAGGGTTTTCAAGAATTTCCTGTGGTTCATGCATTGAATCACCACAGAATGAAACTGAATGGGGGAAATTTGTTGAAAAGGTGGTTTATGGGAAGATTCTACATTTGTGATTCCAAAGTGAGAACATTAAACTATGAGAATTACTTCCTCTCAGAGCTGCAAACAGTACAATACTGTAGAATGGGAAAGATGCTTCCTTAACCAAATGAACAAGGTTCTCAGCAAAGGTGAAGGTGCACTATGTTTCATAGAGAAGCACGGCAGCTGCAGCATTTAGGGCCGCCTGCTCCCACCAAAGGCAGCAGAGGTTATCACATACTGAGGACAGAGAACCACAAAATCAACTGTCTGCTTGGGGAAGGATGGGCGAGTCAGACAGAACGCCTTAACAAAAGCAAATACACTGTTGGTAACTGGCAGTTCTATTAGAAATAAAACCTTTAGGTTAGTGAATGAAAAGCTAATACAGATATATACGCTTTAACAATTTAAATCTAACCTGTCTATAATATATGTTGTAAAGAAAATTATACAGCACACTTAAAAGATGTTGTCATGTTAAAAAAAAAGATACAAACCACAAATACGAAACATCACCTGTTTGCCTTGTTTATATGATAGTTGTTTTCAACACACTCAAGCTGTAGTTAAGTTTCAGTATGACTTCTGGTGAACCAAAATAGAAGGAGGATGTAAATAATCCCTGATCATCTACTAATAAGTGAATAACAAACATTATCCAGTGAGTTTCTGCTTGTGTAAAAAAAATAAATAATAAATTAGCAATGACTGTTTAGAGCCAAGATACAGTAGAAAGATGTTTCAATGCCAAGAGTGAACTAGCAACAGATCAACTTATGAAACCCAATGGGGCCTTGATTTGCAAAGTAAAACTAGTAAAAAACACAATTCACAATTTGCTTCAGAAGAGTTACTATTGAGAAGCATCAGCTGAAACAGGACAATGTGTTTAAGATTCTATATAAACAGTAAATGCCTAATTTATAGGGAGAAAGGAGATTCTAGTAGTGTAAAGTAGATGCATGAAATGTTTCTGAAATGACTGAAAAAATTAGAGCACTGATAAAAAAACAAAAGGCTGCTTATATTAAATAGTCAATAAATTAGTCAAAATATTCCCATAAACATAAAGAAAACCCAAACAGATTCAGAATCCTGAGCACAGCTTCATCCCCTTTTAGCCGTAAGTGCCAAGGATTAGAAGTATTGTAACAATGTGTGCAGGGCATTTACACACCCAGAAAAAAAACCATCTAAGTACTCAATTAATTTAGCACAAACCAGAAAATGAAGTTAGGAAAACAGTCATATATAATCATAATTAAAAACAATCCTGATGAAGATGTGCTATGGAAAAGAGAGAAAATAAGTGACACGAAAGTCATTAAGAGTGAGATTTTAAAAAACATTTCTTAAGCATTTCTGATCCTTGAACCTTTAGCACCTTGGAAAAAGAAAAGCAGAAAGTGAACAACAAAATGTGGATTGGATTTAATGATATCTGTATCAGAACAAGAGAAGCCATGCTAATTCTCTAACACAGTGTAGTTCTTAATACTGAACTCAGACCTTTTCCATCTGCAGAACTCAGAGAAATTTCATAGAAAGACAAATGGAGCACAGTAGCATCACCTTAAACAGGTGAATACCTGCAGCCTGTGACAGTTAAGTATTGGTGCATCTCAACATGAGATTAAGATTTTATTACTCCAATATACTACCCCTTTCTTCCTTTGCTACTAGTTCCAGTAGCAGCACGCAGGCAGCAGAAGGAAGCATGGAAGATGGTAGGTTTGATTTGATGTTTCTAAACCAGAATCCTGCTAAATTCCTGAGATCCTGGGGGTCAATTCGGTAGTGCTCAGGAGTTAGAGTAATAGATTAAACTAAAGCAACTGAAATACAGCAGTAGTTTCATGGAATTGCTGAGAAATATAGAGAGAGTGGGCCAAAACTGAAACTGTACTGGTTTAAACTGTCACAGCAATATTCATTTGACTGTGTTTGTCAAAGGACTTCAAACAAACTCAGTTTGGCCAAATTAAATTCCTCTGGCAAGTTAGTATTAATTTTTCAAATCTCCCTCAATGCTAAGAATTTGGACATAAATGCAAAACAAACCAATTACTCATGAATAAACATTTACTGGTCAGCTGAGCCAAGAGCACATTCTTAGTCCACCCAGTTAAAAAACAGGAACTGTACAACCTTCCTGATGAAGGTTTAAGCTAATACATTTTCCTCTGTGACTACATGCACAGCTTCATCTTACTGTGATCACTTACTGGAGTTTAAAAAGTGGGAGAGAGTTACTTTTTCATGCCTCCACAGAATTTCAAGAAACAATGCATCAGAAGGAAACTTCTAACATGTAGTCTCTAAATTGTGATTTTTAAGTTTGGTTTCTACAAAATGATCTCTTATGAAGAAGGCAAATTTCTAAATTTTTTTTTCTGTACATGAAGAATAAAGCAAGATTATACTGCTGAAAAATAAGTGGTTTCTTATGTTTTAGCTACAGTTTGCATTGTATTAGAAAATGGAAATAAAATTAGTTTTCAAATTCTAAAGCTTTTCTGTACAAGCAAAACAGTAAACAAAAGGATATTTTCCTGGAGTTTCAATGCCCACTCTGTAGTCTACGTAACTTTGAAACGGATGGAAGTTGAAAATAAAAATAAGACCTGCTCTCTCAAATGCTATGACCTTATTGGATTCATGCTTTTCACTCACATAGGCCTAGGAAAGAAAAAGAAACAAAAGTCTAATACTATCAAATATTTGATTTCTAATTAAACTAACAAAAAAGATAAAACCCCCACTGCTTCTATTGCTCATTACAAATAAAACAGTCAAGTATTCAAGCAACATATATATGAGCATTAACATGCAACCTGAACTTGTTTACCTATGTAATGTTATAAGAAATTTTTGATTACTAAATTGTAGCATACTTTCTATAAGGTAATGTAAGATCTAAGAGGTAAAAACATGTTTAGGTATAGAGCACTTGAAAAAGTCTCTCTCAAAGACTGGTAACATGGTATTTTCATAATACTTTGCTTCAGCAGAAAATTGGTGCCTTTTATCAAATCACATCTTCAATATGCTTATCATGGGGGTCTGCATCATATCTACCGTTAGTAATTTAGAAAATTAAGCAATGCATATGTTTGTTGGGATTTTTTTGTTGTTTTGTTTTAAAATTCTGTGAGAAGTAGCTTTGCTAAGCCACATTAAACTGCTGCACATACTACTTTTGTTGCATTTGCTGAAGTCTTTAATAAATAACAAGACATCCATTAAAAAATTATTTAAAATGGATTACATAGTTTGAAATAATTAAATGCTGAGAAATTACAATAATTGAGTTGCTTTGATAAAAAGTACAGTGCAATATTTGGCAAAAAAGACAAAACCAAAAGTGACAAGTTGAAGACTGGGAGATTATAACATACTCTCTACTCTACTGAAAGCGTTTTCTCAGTAAACATGGTAGTTATTTATATAATGTAAATTGTTCTGATGATTTACACTTTCCCAAAGCAATCCTTGGATTGGATTACAGACAATTTTACAGTCTGCTTTATCCAACATGCAGTTACTAAATAAAAATAGCAAAAATAATAGGAATAGAGCTTGCTACGAAGCTAAAAGGAGACTTTGAAATTTCTATTATCTGTGGAAGCTATTTCAGTGACATGTTTTGACAACTTGAAATATATGGCGGGGCATTACGCAGTGCATAATAAAGTGCTGCTTAAAATTTCTGCATGCAGATTTGGTAGTGTTGTTATTCTGAACATGTACTCAACTGGTGACTAAAAACTTATTTAGTATATACAGCTTACCGGGGGAGATGCAAGCCAGCCGAATCTTTCCTCCAGTTTATTCATATCTCTATCAAATGCATTTAGGAATCTATAGCGAAGAAGATGATCCTCAGTAAGATTAAACTGTCTTCTGGCATAATGGTAGCTCTCATTATTCCCTCTTCTGGGGAAGTCAAGCCATTCTGGATGCCCAAATTCATTACCTGTATTTAAAAATATTAAGGATTTGTGAAATCATGTGTAAAACCACACTAAAACTGCAGAGGTGAGATATGTTCAAGTGTATTTCCTTTGTACAAGTTTTACATTCCAAAGAATAATTCTCTCTATATAAATTGGTCATTATTAAAACGTCCCTCAGAACTTCCATATTTTTTCACAGGGTTCTTTGGCCAATAAAACTTCCAGAGTAAAATATCTGTGGACTCCAGAGGAAGTATAAAATGATGAATGAATTATAACCTCTATGCTATCACACCATGCTTAAAAAATTATTATTCCCATCCTTTAAGAAGGAAAATATAAATTCATTTAACTGAGATACAAATTTTAGAGTCACTATGAAACCTGAAAACATTACCAGTAGAAAACCATTGTCTCAGAGCTCTTAGCAGAAATCAGTGCTGCCATTCACATAACCACAGAGACAGAAAACTCTCATTTTAACATTTAAGCTTCATACAATCAGAAGACCAGTTGGAGAGTAAAGCACAATACTTAATGATGATGCATTCAGTATTTGATACTGAAAACAAGTGACTTAAGGGGTGTGATAACTTGCAGATCTAACAGTATGTGTCAATTCAGCAACCTTGCAAAGAGCTACTTTTCCAAACGTAACAGTCTTATAAGTACCAGAAACACATTTCAGGCTGGGATGAAAGATGTCTGAGCACTGAGTTCCTCTGTGTGCCCAGCAGTTCAGGTCCCTTTTGTGTGTGTAAAAGCCATGGTATTTCAATCCGGTTTTCTACAGCAGTAATACTTCACAAGTTTCCCAGTCTCATTCTGATTATCTAGCCCACACAGCTGCTGGATAGACTTCACTTTAAGACAAGGAGTAGGTTTATTCAGACTTATACCACACCCCATTAAATCAGAAGGAAGAAAGGTTGTAATTTTATCAAGAAAAAGCTTAGCTTCCATTGAGTAGAATCCACAAAGCAAATCTCAGCTGTCAATGCTAAAGATGCACAGCAACACTTCATCTGAGGCTCTGTGTTTTGAATGACTTCCATGTATCCATAATTTTCTGGATTTATATACTGTCATTATTACAGTTTGAGACAAATTCAAATGGACTTAATGGTTCTAACTTGTGCTATAACCTGCTGCCTAGCAGACTCTCAGTCATTTTGGACTATACATTTTACACAAGACTTAAATGCACTAAGTACCTTGAAAGATAAACACACATTTCAAAGTCTATGGCAGTTGATTCATCACAAGCATTTCAGAGACTACACATTACACCCACTTACCATAAAACAAAGCAAGAAATGGCATACCTGGAAATATGTATGGGAAGTAATGTGATCAAACTCAAAGAGTGTTTCAATTTAAAAAAAAAGTTCCAAACATTTCTCCAAGCAGTTACGCAAGTTTTGTTAATAAGCTGGAGATATGCATGCAGAGGAAGTGCAGGGACACTGGGAGAAGGCAAGCACTGTTTCCTGGAAGGATACCCTGCATGTGCAGACACCATCTGCTGTCTCGCACAGCCCATGCTGCCTGGAAGGCCTGGAGGATACGGTCAGCAGTGACAGCTATGAATTTAGATTTTCAAAGTGATTTTTGTGTATTTCCATGCTTCACAGGAACAAAGAAATGAATAGAGAATAGAAAAGAAAGGCTGCATATGTATTTAGAAGAATCCTTCACAGTGGTATCCATTTTGTAAACAAACTGAGAAGTTGTGAATTAAATTTCCTGTTCAAAAGCTAAACCACTAAATTTCATATTCAGCTCAAAACCAGAGACAAATATGAAAGAATCAGAATCACGGCAAGACTTTGAAAATGATCTTGGAATAATGCTGGACTATTAACATTAACTGCATTAACAATACAGTACAGAAAATGAGGAAAGATACTGCCACAGAACAGACACTGTATCTAACCAAATTCAATATTGTCTTAAGAGCTAGGCAAGGTATTAACTGCTTTCATGATCTGAACACTATCAAAGAGATAGACTACATGAGATAGTTCAGTTAAAGATAGCAAAAAACATCAAAAAATCAGAGATGATATGTATCTTGAAAAGCTAGCCAAGGAAATTGTACCTATTTGTTCAAGAAAAACATAAAAACAGGGGAAATAAGCAATAGAAGATAGCAAATAAATTATACTAAACTAGCCCATCAGTTCAATAAAGTACTTCACCATAAGCATATCTCCTTCATGCTGATACCATATATCAACTCCCCCACCTCCACTCACCGCACCCCACCACAGTTGTTTGAATGTTGCATTTTGTTGTTTTGTGGGTTGTTTTCTAAGACTAGAAGTGCAGCAAAACACAAAAGCAATGTTATTTTTCTAGCCATTACTAACGGTCACTAAGAAAAAACGAATTTAACATAGTGGAGTAACTTGATTGAAGACTAAATTACTTCCTCATGTCTGAAAAGCATGCTAATGTTCTAAATAAACATGTTTCTGTGGATATCTCTGGACAACATACTTATGAGCTTTTTGTATGTGCTGCTTGATTTTAGAAGGGTGCCTTGATTTCCCTTTTGAGAAAAAAAAATTTGATAAATAATGACAGAACATTCAACTAGCCATTTCTGGTTGTTTGTAAGATGTGCTATAGGGGAAAAGGAACTAACATTTAGGATGCAAACTGGCCTTCCAATAAACTCCAGAGATTGCTTTTGCACTTAAGATACATTAAGGCTATGCATCTTTTAACAGAAATACACATCTCACTACTAATTTTTTTTTTAATTGTTATTTTTTTCTAATTTAATTTTACAACAAATGAGGGAAGGGGCCAGGAAAGGGAATGTACAGGCAACTGACCAACACTTACTTCTAGAGATAACTAATGGTACCTGTGAAACATGTGCTGCCCCCTTCAACACTCTCCACTTCTCATTTCTGACAAGGACCAGCAACATTCTCTTCCTGATAACTGTGAAAGTCTCTAAGCATAGAAGTACTATTGGGACTTCTTTTCCTGCAATTAATTTGCTGTTTGATGTAAAGGTCCAAACTACAGATTGAGAGGAAGCCAGCTGCTACAAATTATGCAAATCAAGACAATTGAACTAATATGGGGGAGGCAGAGAACAAAGCTGAAATTAACCAAAATTTTGATTAGAGAAAGAAAACAAAGACCAATCACTGAACTGCAATGAATACTAATTTTATCTGTGAATGAATTCAAGTTTGCTATTTGCTACATTTTGTGCTTACTGGACAACTTTACTATGTACAAGATTTCAAGATAACAATTGCAACAAATAAATTAATGTTCTATTACTATAATGAAAATCTGCATCACACTTGTTTATTAAGCTAGAAGTGCATTTACACCACAAAGTAGTTATGCTGATGATGATTGCTTTGAAACTATGCCCCACATGTCATTCAAGTTTTCTTGATCTCTGTTCTTTAGGCATCTCTACTAGAAATTGACTCTCAGAGAAGGCTTTACTAAGATCAGGTGAATCAGAACTAAAGGCATATTTAAAAGATGCAGCAGACAGTGTCAAAAGATGCCTGTTTTTTTGCTTTGCTTGTATTTTGAATTAAGTATGACATTAAATATGTTAAAAGCAAGTTAAAGCAAGTAGTTTATTTGATAAATCAAAGGTAAGAAGTTTAATTAGGTGTATAGGCCTGAATGAGTTTTTAAACAATCTAGAATACTATAAAAATATCCTATTCAAGGCAGATGAGATGGAGATGGGACACACTGAAACAATTTCAACAGTTCCACTTTAACATACTTCTGTCAAAGATTAATGCCAATTTATACAAGTCAAATAATCAACTCTTCCAGAATTTGTAACTGATCTTAACTTCACTACCATCATGAACAATGATTACAATGCAACAATCTTCACACTACAAATGGAATCAATGTAAATCAGATCTAGATAGTATATGATATTTATCATTATTTCAAAAATTAAACATTTCAAACAAAAATATTTTCGGTAGTTGTGCAGCACTTTGATATTACAGCAATTTTAATACTTTGTATCTACTCATGTTTGTACAGAATCTTCTTCAGCCCCTTCAGTAATTGAAGTCAACATTCATACTGCCAAAATCAAATAAGGAACTCTATACTGCCTTCAAATTATGAGAGAATGAGCTTCATTACAAGCATTTGTTTAATCTTGTCATCCATGCAACAATATAATGAAATGAAATTCTAAATGGACTCTGGCTGAAACACCTGGGTTGGATGAATTGGAGACCTTCATATTTTTTGAATCTCTCTAGCAATATTATTCAACAACACTTTGGTCCCCAAAAGACTAACAAAAATCAATACAGACAAACAACTACATTGTAATTCTTGGATATAACACAGGCTGGAGGAAGTATCACATATGAAGAAGTGGTAAAAAGAGAGGTGTTCATAAAATACATTCTGTGAGGAAAGTATTTTTCTCTAATTTTCTGAAAATATCAGATATTTTCTTCTTCTAGTCGATGATAAGACAAAAATTAGGGTAAACACTGTACTTATTTTGAATCTTAGATCTTCTGTATCTCCTAGGGGATGCTTAACCTCACTTGTATTAAAGGATCAAAGAGTGCATCTCCTCTGGTGTGATACAGTAAAGTATCAAAGACATAGCAAAGTACTGAGTTCTTAAAATGTTTACTCTAGGTCACACAAGGGATACAACACACTATCCACTGTAACTGCCTAGAAGGACCAGGGCAGCTACAGAATGAAATCTTGAGGAATTCCCTGGGTTGTCTGACTTGTTCCTTCACAAAGAAATCTTTCAGTTTATCTAGAAATGTAGCTTCTTGTTCTTCCACCAGAGTAGCATTGATTTAATTTATATAGCACTAAATGAAAGCTTTTGCTATGACGACTTCTGCTTTTACGGCCTTTCTTTTCTTTAGCACTTTTCAACCTTAATTGTTATCATAGCAAAGTGTTTGGAATCATGGTTTTAACACTATTCACATAGGACATTCTAGTCCCATTTCTTAATACACCAGTAAACCCTATTGAATCAGAATGAAATCTTCATTTAGTTGCCTGTTTCCAACAGTGGCTAAAAGCAGATGCCTCAAAAAGGACCAAAGAATAAAAGAAGAATAACTGATGCTTCCTCTTAGCATGCCACCAGCCTCCATTCATTTTCAGGACATGAAAAGGATATTTTTTTTATTTTTTTCTTTTTCTTCCCTCCTCTTACAGACTCTACTTCATGCATAAATCTGAATATCCAAGCTTTTAAATTGCTAACATTCTCCTACTGAGGATTTAGGCCTCCTCCTCTGCCCAGAGAAATTCTAAAGAAAATCATGATGGTAACATCACATGTTTCAAACTTCAATACTAATTGCTTTTTTTTTTTTCCAAATTCTATGGCTGTCTGAAGAAAATGAGAAAAAAAAAATAAATTCAATCACATTAAAAAAGCCCTTCAAGATAACCCAAAATAAATTTTCAGAATGTTATCCTTAAGATATAAGAACCACAGCTTTTTGCTTTTCACTGGTAGTTGTGAAACCTTCATTGCGTGTTGGGGAACATCAGCTCTGGCAAAATCTTAATTGGGACAATACATGCTCCATCTCTTCCTTCAAGATTTTTATATTAAAAAAAGAGACCAACACAATTGGGTCACAGAAACTGCTTATGGATTCAAAGAGTTTGAGACCACAGCTGGGGTGTAGGAGACTTGCTTGTCATGATCGTGAAGATTCTGCAGATGACTCTCCTCCTTTGACTTATCTGTCTACAATGGGTCTGAATAAAACTCAAAACATTTCAAGAACTCTGAAAATTGGTTGCTATTCTTACTTCCTAAGAAATATAAACATAGAAAACAAGCAATTCTGCTCAGAACTACCAACTCTGTATACCTGTATTAGGAAAGGCTAGATGGTTGAAGAGCTTGCTTACATAGAGAAGTCTAGGCACAGACATAGTGGGCAGACTGGCATTTTCAACATTAGCAGAATGCATGGTGGTTATGACAACATGTTCATATTTAGTAGAACTATATTTACATTGAAAAAATATATTTATCTGGAATATATAATTCTTTCATTTGCTTATTTATAGTGTTCCATCAAAAGATCATTCAAAGAAATATTAGTAGTGTCACTAATAATAGTATTCTGTTCCTAGGGGCAGATTAATGTTTTTCCTTGAATACTTCAGTGAGCAGAGCTCAAGTTTCTGCAGTTCATACTAACAGACCAGAAAAGAATAATATGAGTTATTTAGACTAGAAGGGACTCTCAGAGGATACTTATGTAGTGGGTTTGGCTGAGCTGCTTTTCCCCATCCAGCCCTTATGCTGCAATACTGGGAGCTGGAGGGTGTTGATAACACACCCGTGTTATGACTGCCAGTGCTCACACGGCACCAGAGGCTGGGGGG
>WTSP01013099.1:82210-129035 GCA_025331215.1 Actenoides lindsayi
GCGTCTTATTCTCTCCCTGCGTGCCGTGCTGACGGGGGTGGGGGGAGCAATAGAAGGGCTTGGTGGGCACCTGGTGCTGTGCCAGGGTCAACCCACCACAACTTATTTTACTAACATACTCTTAAAAACTTTCATTCCTGAAAGCTTACATTTTAGCACCCACCTGCCCAGTGTAGAGTAATATATTTCAGACTTAAAAACTACTCTATGCTCTCATACCATATTTAAAAAAATTAATAATAAACTACTTGTGTTGGTGTTACACTAAAACAGTTCTCATTTTACTACTCTTCTGTTAGCTGCATCTTCATAAAAAAAGAGACTAACTTTGATACTGTGACATTTCTACTATGTTCTACATGTACATGCACAATATACATTATTTAGTTAACCACTTCCAAAAGCTCACTTAAATTTAAGTTTGAATCAATTAAAAAAGCAGCTCTTAAATTAAAAAAAAAAATAACCAACTACCAGCTTTCCTGTCGAGTCTGGACATCCACCAGAAACTTAATTACACTACAGAGAGGACTACAATAGATGTCAAAACTGGCAAGCACCAAAGACATCTGGAAACATAACTCTATGCAAGACTGCACAGCGTCAGATATTTCTGCAAACTTCATACTAGCTGAATCTAAAAGAAGTTGTTAAATTTCTCATTTATTTTTAACAGAAAACTTCTTAAACATCACAAGTGACAGATGTCAGGACTCTTGAATATATAAATATTAATGAAGTGACCTTCAAAGATACCATCAGAGAAACCTTTAACTTTTCAAATGTTATAACCCTTTCAAAGAAAATAAAGCCTTTTACTTTCATTAACAAAGATTAACACAGTATTATGTCTCTATGCAGTTTTGTACAACTATTTCAAGCAAACAGGAAAATACCTGAGTCTTGTTTCACAGAGCGGGAAACTTACTATTTGGTAAGATGTTGAGGGGGGGAGCATTCTGTGAAAGAAGGAGCACAATGCAGACTGTAAAAAGTAAAAAAAGACGACAGTGGAGTCTAGAGTCAGAGTCAAAAGACAAAACGGAAGGTATACTGCAAAAAGCCATGCAGGTTATGGAGAAGTCATTTGAAGAAAAAGAGATACAAGGATGGAGAAATGGGTAGTAGTGAAAGATAAAGGAGAACATCAGAATGATAACATTAAAATTAAATGGTCTTGTCTGGGTTGGGGGAAATGCAGAGAAGTAGCAAAGTATGCTTGCATAAGGCAGAAGTCACAGTCAAAAAGACACTTAGTAGTTTTAATTTTAAGGTTAATATTTTTTTGCATATGCACAGACATCCACCTTATCCCTATTAGCCTGACTGCAGATAGCCCAGTCATGAAATCCTCAGAAACATAAAAACGACGCACAAAGAGTATCATCTCTCTTGTCTTCAGAAACTACACAAATGCAGAGTCCACCTGCATAGCATCTATTTTTGGAAATTGGCCCTACAGATATTTGTATCTCATAACACACACTTCATATGCAGAATTGATGCAACAAGGAAACAAAAAAGGCAGATAAAGCATTGATTGGGAACTCATTCCACTGTCTGCAAATCAGGCTGGTTATCCTTATGCCAAAGAAAAAGATGTCTTGCTTTCTTGAAACAGTACAAATCAGCCATCAGAGAATACATCTAGTTGCAGCTCTGAACACAGTCATACATAATGTCTTCAAAGGAGTAGTACATTCCCCAAGATTCCTCCTGAAATCATGCACCACTATTTTGAGCCTACATTAAAGCTTCCTTCTGTCAAATGCCTCCTGCCCTCCACCTGAGGATAGCTCAACCCTGTCATGCTGAGAAGGTATTTATAAACTTCCTAAAAAATATTTGTTTTAAAAAACAACTTCTCAAAACCTTCACAATTTTAAACAACTCTCATTTGCCGCTGTTTGCAGTGGTCCTGGACACTTATTACTGTATTTTCAGAAATAGAATCCTGTGGTTATTGTAAAAGTATTTGAAAAGGCACTGCATCATACTGCTAGCTACACCACCTTTTCCTCAAAGAGATGGAAAACAGCCAGTTCAACAGCTGAAGCAAGTAGTAACTGGGCACTGTGGCACAGCTTAGAGTCTAGACACTTATCTTTTTGATGTGCTCAGTCTCAAGGCTTTGGTTGCCACTATTAGCCTCCTCTGATGTAAAATAAAACACCAAAACCAAACAAACCCAAACAATCAGAAGTATTTCTAAGTTGATGAACCATAGAATCATGGAATGGTAGGGGTTGAAAGGGACCTCTGGGAATCATTTAGTTCAACCTCCCTGCTAAAGCAGGTAAAGCAAGTTGCACAGGAGCACATCGAGTTTTGGAAGTCTCCAGAGGAGGAGAGTTCCTCCCAAGTAGCCAGTCCCTTTTCTCACATACTGCAAACTTCCTTCTTCATTTTGAGTTTTTCCCAGAAGTTACTTGCTCAGCCACATTGGTCTCGTCTCCTCTACTCGATATTTTACTCATAGGAATGCACAAGTCTTGAGCTTGGAGGAAGTAGTGATTGAATATTAAACATCTCTCTTGGGCCCCTTGATCTTCTAGAGTTCTAATCCATAGCATTCTTCCAAGTACGTCTTTGAAGAAAAAAGTCAGCTCTCCTGAAGTCCAGGGTTGCAACCCTACTTACTCCCCTGCCTCTTCCTCTCATGATCCTGAACTCAACCATCTTGTAGTCACTGCAGCCACAGCTGGCCCTAGGCTTCACATCCTCAACCCCACCTTCTTTGTTTATTAGTACAAAGTCCAGAAGCACACCTCTCCCAAGCTTAAGTATACCCTAAGATATATAAACGTAATATATATTTAAAAAAGAAAAAATACAGATTTATATCAGGTGTAATCAAATAGTCTACTTGTTTCTAAACACATTCTACATAACAGTTGTAATCTTAGTTGTAACTAACATCTAATTTGAGCCATACTTCCAATATGCAAGAATATTTGCTTCCTATCAAGGCTGGTCATAAATACAGATCAGTATAGAGACAACTTTTCAAGGTGTTCAAGTGTTTTAATGAGAGGGACCAATGTTTTTTCAGTGGTGCCCAGTGACAGGAAAAGAGGTAATTGGCACAAACTTGTACATAAAAGTTCAATCTAAACACGAAGAACAAGTTGTTAGTTTGAGGGTGACAGAGCACTGGTATGGGCTGCCCAGAGAGGTGGTGGAGTCTCAGTCTCTGGAGACATTCAAATCCCACCTGGACACATTCCTGTGTGACCTGCTCTAAGTGAACTTGATCTGTCGGGGGGTTGGAAGGTCCCTTCGAACCCCTATCATTCCGTGATTACTATTGAGTTTGACAATATCACTCCAACATCATGCATGTAGTGCCTGGCTAGTAAATTCAAACCCATTGCTAAGAAGAAAGGCAAATCTTATGTTCCAGAATTGCACATTAGCAATGTTTTAGGATACAGAACGTCTCCCAATATGAGAAGAGCTGCAAATATTTAAAGTCAGGTTTCTTTTACAGAGTTCTCTTAAAATATTTCTCAAGAAATATACTTGCCTCAGTGAGCTAATAAAAAAAAAAAAGCATACCTCTGGCATTCCTACTGTTCAGCAGAGTGTATTTTCTTTCTACAGCTACTTCAATTCCACTACTTAGCAGGAAGACATTTAAATTTTTATTGTACTCCTACCTCAAAGAAAAAGACTGTAGGAGGCTGATGCTAAATAATCATGCAGTGAGGATTTAAGGTTGGGTCAGATTCATTGGTTGTGTTTATTTTTTTGTGTGTGTGTTTTTATTTGTTCTTTTTTTTTTAATACATAGCAGATGAAAATAAATGCCAACTACTGACACTGAAAAAGACTGGCCAACTATCCCCTTTGGTTCAGGGCTACTGCTGTGGGATGAATGAAATATTAGTCATCTGTAAAAGTCAAACATGCTGGGGAAAATATGAATAAAGGATCCACATTTTGAGAATCATGTGCTTTGCAAATAGTTTAAAAGAATCCTGAGATAGGATGTATCAGTTAACCAATCTGTTTTCCTATGCAGTCATTAAAGTAAATGTGATACACAAGATAAGAAAAGTCATGAAAAGAATTGTATGTATAGAGACAAAGGACCCTGAGTGTGGGCAACAAGAAAACCAAACACTTCATACTGCCACTTTCAAATGCTCATACTAAACCATTTTCAGACAGCAGTATGTTGCATGAACTGTAAAAGGGCTCAAAATATACCCCAGCTATGCATGCTTGAGTTTACCAGCTGACAACTAGTTTGTGTGACTGAAGCTATTTGACAAAACAGTTTGATGAAAGGAGAAATAAAAGGTGATTCAGGCCCAGCAGAAACCACAAGACTATGTTCATAACAAAGCTAAGTTGCTGTACCAGGAGAGTCAGAGGCACTTGCTGAGTTTAGGGCTACCTGAAATTGGACTACCCTGCTGGTCACAGGGATTGAGAGATAAAAGCAGCCACTGCTTCCTACAGCTTTCAGGTATTGCTTATCATCAGCTGCTGCCATGCTGCCTTGTAGGAAGAAGATAAATAATTCTGCACAAGTCCAGTCTAGCCCACTTGGACTGCTTATAGCAATCAGCAGAAACTGCTGCGAGTCCTTCAAGAGTAGCTGTTGATCCACAAAATTGCAACATGCCACTGAGAAAAGAGTGATGTTGCTCTCACTGGTAGCCCATAGTCCCACTTCAGGCACTGAACAGCAGAGTAACTCTGCATATTATCTTGGTAAAGAGTGACAAGATCTATGTCTAGTTGGTAACACAAATATTGGTTCAATGTTTTCTACCTCTAAAGACAACGGAAAACCATCAAAGCCAAAGCAAAACCACCAAAGCCAAAGCAAAACACATCACAATATTAGATGTTACTTTCTTGGCATTTCCACTTAAGCCAACACAGTGCTTCAGTTCGATTTGTTGGGGTTTTAGGAGAAAATTTTATTGAATAACTCAGGTTAAAAAAAAGCTGCTGTTCGAAAAAACATCAAACAGTAATTCAGATAGGGATACTCAGACAACAGATTTAAGTGGTTAAAGCACGATACTATCCAAAGTCAAAAGCTAGGAAAATATACAAGCCTGCCAAAACCTCCTTGTGGAATCATATTCTGAACAATGTGAGGACGAAAGGGGAAGCTTCAAGAGTTTCAAATTCTTTTTTGAACTATGCCAAATTAAACAGTACATTTACATTCTGATTAATTTTCCTTTTGCTTACTATTAAATAGACAAAAGTACTATAAACAGTTTCTATCAAGTAAAAACAATTTACTCAATTTTCATTTTACAAAAATTTGACTTTCCATCTTAATTTGAAAATAAAATTAGCTTTGATATATACTGATATTCAAAAGAATGAAACTGCTGCTTTGGAAGGTATGTTTTAAAAGTAGTATCCTCAGTGGTTCATGAATATTTACGTTCTTATAAACAGAATTAGTGTGTATATCGGACGAACATCCCCCATTTACCTACTTTGTGTATTCATTGTTTCAGAGGCTTTTTTTCCTCCCCTTTTCTACTTGTTCATTGTTATTTTCAGGGTTGTGGTTCTGGTTTTGTGGGGTTTTAATTTTTGCTTTTTTTTGTTATTGTTGTTTTGGGGTTGTTTTTTCTGGTTTTGTTGGGGGGGGGGAGGGAATTTTTTTTTTTTTTTAAGATACCCTTCCATGAGAAATGAAGGAAGGTGACTGGTTTATTTAACACTCTAATCAAACACTTACTTGAAAGCAATTTTTATAACTGATGTGTATTAGTTTTAGCATATTTCGAAACTGCTAGCATAATAATTTTGACAGCATAATCTGTTGGAAGATACCTGCTCATTCCAGCCTATCATAACCAGGATGCCTAAGGCAAGATTTTTTGTATTGTTGGGGGTTTCTGGTTGTGTGGGGGTTTTTTTTGTGGGTTGTGTTTTGGTTTTTTTTTGGCAGCTTTTTATTTATTTTTGAATTCAATAATAAATTTATTTATTATTTATTATTATAAAATTATTTATAAAAATAAAAGGTGTGGTGCAAATTGAAAAGCCTTGCTTGTCTGTAAACGAGATCTGCTAATGAAGGTGCACAAAAGGTATCTGTTAATGAGCAAAAGTTTCTGAAGATGTAATTCTGACCTGTTAAAGTCAGTAATTGCCCTCGTGTTCTCTCTCCCTCTCACAGGAACAGAAACCAAGTCTCACACAGTTTTCAAGTTCTTATTCTGAACTTTCTACAACATGTAATGCATCTGCCAGATGGAGGGTGACTGCACCTGCATGATGTTAAAAAAAATCAGAATTCATTTAAAATCACTGAGATGTGCTGCTTCCACAAAAATACTTCATCTTGGAATGCTCACTAAATCAGATCTTAAAATTTAGCATAGATTTGCAATTGCTTCACATGGACGTTATGCATACAAATGTTTT
Organism: Actenoides lindsayi; assembly: GCA_025331215.1. Classification (NCBI taxonomy): domain Eukaryota; kingdom Metazoa; phylum Chordata; class Aves; order Coraciiformes; family Alcedinidae; genus Actenoides; species Actenoides lindsayi. The sequence goes on from WTSP01013099.1 coordinate 88,622, forward strand.
ATATGTGTTTGATTTTAAACCATCTTAAACCTGATCCTTGAATGACCTTTATTCACATCTCAGGGTACAAAAAAAAAAGCAAGCAAAAACGTAACAGCAACATAATGTTTCCATATTACTAAAATACTTTAAAAACTGTTTACATCACCAGAATAGCATAAAGAAACACTGTAATTAAGAACCAGTCTCTGAAGAGAGTTACCTTCTAACACTCATCTACAATAACAGACACTGATAACTTCTGAGGTCACGCTTTCTAGATGACGAAATAAAAATCCCAAATGGAATGATTTTGCACAGCATAAACTTAACAACTCTATGAAGCAGGTCCCTATTTGAGTAAGTGAAGATGGTGCTACCAGTATGGGTATGCATGTGAAGACTGCAACTAATGTGAAGGCTAGGGCACAACACTGAAAGTATCCTGATAAAAGGACAGGCTAGATTTACATGTGTAATTTAAAGATAATCTCAACTCACCTGTACATTAAAATAAGTGTCAACACAACTGAGAAACGGATGACATGAAAAAACCATTCAGCAGGTTTAGATAAAGCCCAACAAGCAATTGCTGATCAGACAATAGCTTTGAAATCTGAAGCAAAGAATCTCTTCTCAGATAAAAAAATAGGAGTTTGAGAATTAGTACTAATGACACCTTTGCTACAAGTAGCAAGTGATTTATAAAATAGCTTCCAAAATCTGTAAGATTAGAGAACACCTGTCCAGTGAGGCCTTCATACTTTTTGTTTGCATGTTTGTAGATGGGAAAAAAAAAAATAAATCTCATAATACTGAGAAAACAGGCTTAAACCAAGGTGTTTGTTGATGTTTAAAACATAATAGGGAAATAACTAGACTAACTGAATGTTACAACATTTTTTGAAAAATCAGTTGTAGTAGAAAATGCTCTCTGCATATTTAGTTAATCTTTCACATTCTCCTCCCCTTGTACTTCTGAATGGGGCACGCCTTAAAGGAATAGCTTTAAGAGAAGTCAGAAGATCCACAAAATGCACGGACTTAATTGGCATTATTCCACTCTCCTTCCTTCAAGTAATCATTAGACTAGACTAGAGGAAATATTTTGGCCAATTACCTCCCAATTATATATCTTTTGATATAGAGCATTTAAGAGGTACTCAAGAATGTAATCAGGCAGAACTTCTGCCAACTTTATATTTCAGCCACCAGTTTTCAGGTTTTAGTATAGAAAATTGTTCAAAACAATAGAAAATCCAAGACCCACTAATGCACTGCAACATTTGCTGATGATCGGCATATTACATATGTAACTCTAGATACATATCAGCCCAACCAAGCAGCATGGGTTCACAAACAAGCAGAGGATACCTGCTGGACTTCAAACTACAGGTGATGGTTCTTGTTGGTTTTTTTGTTTGCTGGTTTGGGTTTTTTGTTTGTTTGTTGTTTTGTTTTTTATTATTATTACTTTTTCTTTTTTTTTTTTTTATTTTGAAAAGCCTCAGAAAAGCTAAAAATAAAGGCTAACAACTTTCCATAAATAATTTGTTGAATTCACCATGTTGCTTCATGCTACCAGTTTTTATGAAAGAAGACAGTATTCAGTGTATGCTGTTCCTCACACAAAGCCAACAGGACAGTGGAAGCTACATCCCTAGCTGCATTTACATTGTCAGGAATATGATTTCAGAATACATAGTTAGGTTAGGGACTGAGAAACCAAAAGTGAGCAAAGTGACCTGCCTGAAATGACTGGCATATACATGATAGAACAGGAAAGTACACATTTTTTTTACTTCAGTTTACTTACTGAATTTGAGAAAAGATCAAATAGAATTTTGTACTATGAAAAAGAAATGTAACCAATTTTGCCTGGAGGGCTTCACTGAGAACAAATCAAGTGCTCTTTATATTAGCCTGGTGGTGCAGGTGGGATAAAAGTTGCATTTTCGACAATTTTGACAGTGTTTCCTTGTGGGAACTGGGGAAGGGATGACTCTGAACAAGGGTCTCCATAGATCAGTATGGTAACTTTTCTCTAGAGTTGTTTCCATAAGAAAGGGAAGTATCATGAAGCAAGACTGGCTATTTTCTTAACACTCACGGGTTTTCTTAAAATTGTTCAAAGAAGTTAGGAAACAAGGAAAATAGTTTTAAATGAATGGTCTAGCACCGTGAACCTATGAGATCCAGTTTTCAAGAAAGATTTGCCATGAGCTATCCCCTCTCTTGGTTTCACTATATTGTGCCTATTTATTTGCAGATTACAGCTACCCCTTACAGTTTTGAAATTCAACAACTTGCTATATACACAGACACAAACATTACAGTATTCATCTTACACGTTTTTATACACAATTAAATTAGCTGTAAGACCTTAACCAGCCAAAGGCATAACAAAGCTGGTGGCCTTTCAGGACGTACCTAATCATTCCAGGTTTTCCTTGTGACATGAAGTTAATACATACAAAATAAATTTTCACTGATAAATGAGAATCAGAGAAGAAATTATTTCTAGATTACATTATGAATACAAAACCATGATACAATTTAAATTTATTTTTCAGGTTCTGAAACATACTTCTGGATTAGCTGTATAAAACAAGCCATCTCAGCTAAGTAGTCACCTCCGACTTTTCTTCCTTGAGCAATTTTTTATTAAAAGAATATTTTAACATGTACTGCTCCATTCCCTGCCACAAAGTTTCATGTAATTGCTAGAATTTATTTTGTATGCATGTATTCATTAATTATTTTATTTCAAAACATTATTTCCAAAAATAGCATTTAATTTCACTGAAATATGTATGCATTCAAAGTACCATACTTCATGCTGTCATTGCACTGCATACAAAGCAGTGACACAGCTTTCTTAGGGCCCAAGCTGAAAATATATTACAGCCATATCAGGAGGCATATAATGCTTTTTATGCCTTTAAGACAAAAAAAAATTATCTCTCAAAAGTATGCTTCGATTTCAGAAAAAAACCCACCTGCTTCAATGTCAGAAAAGTGTTGTGTTAAAAGTGTTTGAGGAAAGCCAAACATGTACAAACAGTAAGATGATTTCCCCTCTCCCCCTCCAGCAATGTTGTATGGAAATTCAAAGTGACAAAGGCAAAACATAAAACAGAGACAAGAGACCATTAAAGATTACTTGCACAAAGACATTCTGAATTGGACATACAAAGTATTTCTCAGTAATGATTTTTCATTCCTTTGGTTTTAAAAAAAAAACCAAACAAACTTGAAATGACTAATACTTTGCACGGATATTCTTTGGAAAAGGTGAAAACAATCCTCTGAGACAAGTAAAATTACATCTTTATCTGAAAAAAATATTGCCATTGTCATTGCTCATTCTCTTCTGTTCCATTTCAATCTTTTACACAGCCAGACTATGCTGGTCACTTCTTTCACTGCTTGTTTTCTTACCTAGATCATAAAGTTATTGTCAGAGAGCAACATATCCTTTGAAAAACCTGATACTGGTAACAGTGGGAGGGAGGAATAGAGAGACAAGGCTGTAACATGAGACCAGTTAAAACTTACGTCCCTCAGTCTAGCCTCTTGGTATCTTATGTACAGCTCCCATTATCCCTTTATAAAGTGCGAGATGGAAAAAAAATCTTATGGAAAAAAAAGATATTCTACAACTTATAAACCCAATATACTCACTAATGCTTTCTACAAGTTTTCCCAATATATATTCCTTGTAGAAATATTTCTAGTGCGAGCATTTCCGTATTTACTGTTGAGCAACAAGGAGCAGAACCTAAGCCCTTCAGTCACGTTTTCTGTCACTTGTTCAAGAGTGCCTGGTCTCTCTCAGTATTTTCAACATATTCATATGACAGAAAATACCATGATTTAAAAGATTACGGAGAGAACGTAACACAGCATAAGTTAAACTTTTATTTCTACTGGCCTCCTCTTGTATTTTTCAGACACAAGCAATGCATTTAGTCCCGTGTTCTTATGTGCAGTGTACAAACCAAAGAACAGCTTTCCATATAGAAAATGCAAATTAAAAATACAGCCTTTCTGGTCTACATTTCTGGCCTAATTTCACATTTTTTTGTGAAAACTTCCACTATGGCCAGGTTAAATGCCAGGAAATGAAGACTATTTTAAATTAATAGACTCCTTGCTTCCTTTTTAATCACGGCAACTCCTTCCTTCCCTTAGGTAGGAAGGCTGGATATCAATAAATAGCTTACTATAGGTCTAAGACTAGTCACAGCCAGCACCATATAGCATGATTAATTTTTCTAACCCCCTGACCCCCATCAACCAGAACAAACAATTTGATATATTCAAGAAGTCTGTACAAATAAGGCAAGTTCTATTTACACCTACTGACATGAATGTGTCAATATTCTGGCATACTTGCCAACTTATAGGCTTTAATAAGCCCATATTTTTAGGCTTTGTCATATTAAATTTGAAATACAAAGACATTGAACAGTTTACAGCATAGCTTCAGAAAATTAGGATTAAACTGGAGGGGTGGGGGAGGAAGAAACAGTAGGAATCTCCATGACAAAAACAGAAACAAAATGGGACTTAAAACTAACAACACACACTTAAGTTGAGGTTATTAGTCTGGCTAAACTTCCAATTTCTCTTCTGAAAAGGCAGGAATCTGCAGGCAGGAATAAGAATTACCCCAAATAGCACCTCCATTACTTTGTTCTAGATCATCTTTACTTCCCTGATCAGTGTAAATCACTTCTTCAGCACCAAGATTCTTATTTTTATACATGTTATACTTTCAAGTGAAGACATATAAGGCCCACATTGAGATAAAAAGCAAATTAAGAAACACTGTAACCTAGTATTTCAAACGTACTATTGCCATATAGAATATTTTCCATACTACTTATGAGTTTTTCAGCTTCAAAAAAAAAAAGATTTAATTGCTAGGAAAGAGATGAAAAGCTAGATGAGATTTTAAAATATATTGCAAAAATAGAACTATTCACATACTCATAAAGGTCTGCATAAACACTGCCTAAGTACAGCTAAGTAGAACAATAGAAGAATGCTTACTGAAAATGCAATATACATTTACACAGTATTTTGGTACCCAATAAATAACTAGCACTCTCACTATGCTAGCTTAAACAAAAGAAAAAAAATACCTAAGTTACAGAAGTCCATCCAATTCAGACTTCTGTACTTTTCCCTCCAAGTAATATTATGTACAACTCCTCTTTTTCTAAGATGGTGGCAGCCCTTATGAACTAAAATAAATAACCAAACACAAAAATAAACAAACATAAGGACAGAAGCTTAACCTGAACCAAGTTTTTGGTTTGTTTGCTTTTGAAAGACCGTATACACATATTCACCCAGTCCGAGAGAGAACACATGCAGAAGTCTACATTGAGGGGAAAAATAGCAAAGCTGTTTTAATTGCACATCACAATCCCAACATTTGTATGTTTCACAGATTTAAGGAATATAATGTAAATGGTGTAAAGCATGCTGCTGAGCCAACATATATGTTAAAACAGATTAACATTTTCCTTTAGTTTGCATTAATATTTTGAAATAAAACCATGTATTTCTTCATTGCGAAGTCAAAGGCTAGACTGCACAGTGAGCTGATCTATAATGCAACCATTAAGATGATCCAGGCTTTCCTGCAGTATTTGATTGTGTTAACCCAATGAAAATAAATGATAAGCATAACGGAGCTGTTTCATAGTCTATGGAATGACTAATATCAAGAGTAGATAAATAGATTACTTCTATATAACAACAACTCAAAAAAATGTTAGTTAAGAAGCTATTCAATGGAATTACCTTGCTTCACAGAACCTGCTCTGAATTTCACAAAATGATCCAAATAATGATCCCAGCTGAGTAAAAGAGATTGCACTAGTGCTTCTGGCTTTGAGAATAATCCTCTGTTCTCCTTGTGATGCTGAGTTACCTGTCCTGTTTCTCCTCCAGCCCTGCACTTTTAGGTAATAAATTTAGAAAGTCTATTATACTCAAAAAGACATTCCAACTCAAAAGGTATGTATTGTATTAATAAAAAAAAACCCTAGCAAAATTAATTTTCTGTTCAGCCAAAACTAATTTTAACCTCTTCTTAAACTCCCTTTCTAATTTTCTCCACTACAATTTCCTTCTCTCCTTTCTTGAGAGCTTACTGAAATCTGCTCTATATTCATACACAAGATTAACCTCATAACACTTAAGTCCGAAGTAAAACTAAAATACCTCATTGTCATTGTATTTTTACTAATTTTCATGAGCTCACAGAAATAATTTATTCTGAAATATGTACAGGAAAGCATTTTTTTAAGATATAGTGAAAGATTAAGTGACTGTCCTGAGTTAATGAAGCCTGCAGCTCCACTGCAATACTAACCTGATTGCATGCCTCCTCCACCCTCATGTTCTTCTGGTCTGCCTTCTACTTTGCATGCTTTTCCTCTCTCCACTACAAATACATAGCTTTCTTCCTATGAATGCTACTATATAAAAGCTTTTTTCCATTAAATCTCTTGATATATGGAAGCATACCAAATGCGTTTGAGCGCTTCCAGATTTTATTTCTGTAAGCTTCAAAAAGGTTATAATAAACCACAACAAAAACATGCTCCAAATCTAAGCATGTAGTCTATGCTTGCAGTGATAAATTCTAGTGGTATCTGAAGTCTGCATGGTTTGAAATTTCAAACTGTTGCTCTTGAAGACACCCACATTTATAAAGGATGTTTTAATATGCTTTACTTTTCAGCATTTACTACTTAAAAAAATTGCATAGAGTATACCTTGCCCCTTAAAGATCAATGAAAATTCAACTAGTGTTTAAATTCATATTCTAGTAAATCTGTGAGTGAGCATTGGAGCGATGTGCTCAGAACATTAAGACAACAAGCAGATTTTAAGCTAGTAAGTAGGGCTCACAAAAAACAGTCCTTCAGTCCTTGAACTCATAAAAATGTCTTTTTTTTTTTAATTCCAATGTCATCACAGAAAGTGTTCTCAGTCTAAACCACCTTGATTTGGGGAATTAATGACACTACTGAGGATGAACTCATTTCAAATTACCACAACTGCATACATTAAAATCCAAATTGGAATGTATGCCTAAGGATCTATTATTCAGACTTTACTAATATAAAATGTCACCTGCTCAGTCATGTCTCAAAACAACAGTTCCTTACTGAGTAACATGTGGGGTTTAATTCTGTTTGGCTCTGCATTGCCCAAAACTAGTCTGAAAAAGAAGAATGCATCGCCAGAGGCAGGGTTGCTGATTAATAGATTGTTATGCATGCTCTTACAACAGCTCACCACAGTTCTGTGTTGCTAAGTTCCTTGATTGGGATGTAAAGGAAAACATAGTTTGTGTCACCTCTCTCTCCTTAAAAGCCAGCCTACAGAGTATAATCGAGAAGAAGTTTTCTGCTCTTCGGCAGATAGACGATTTTTCTCTTGGTCATGTAACTGCTGAGACCTTTCCAGATTACTGTAACAGACTGCAAAAAGTACAAGTGAAACACAGATACATGCAGTAAGAGGCTGCTGTAGCTTCTTTTCAGCATTGGGAGTTTCAGAAACAAGTAACTTAACCCAAAATGAATGTGATAAAATTATCAGCATCAAAATTGTATGAAGTACAGTGAGCAGTAGGGAGAGAAGACAAAAAGCTTTAACACAAATAACATGTTTACCACTGTTTGAATTGGGCATGATTTTACCCCTTTTCCCTGCACTTACACACAAAGTTCTTGTACAGGTTTTGTTTTTATCAGGTAGACATCCAGCATCCAGGAAATGAGTGGCCTCCTGTGCTAAGCACGTCATTAGTGATGTTAATAAATTAGAAAATAAATGTTACTCCTCTGCTTTGTAACAATGCAGAAGCTACATTCTATATGAAAACTCCATGTTATTACATTAATTTATTGAAGAAAGTACAAGATACAACAGAGGGTAAAAACCAAAACAATCTTATTCTCTCTCAAAAAGGCACATCATTTTCTTTTGTTAATCTAAATGGAATTCCAGTCTTATATATAGATCAATGTAATATGTACAATATTATAATATGAAATATTAATATTAATAAAAATAAAATAAATAATAAAATAAAATATGAAAAAAATTTTTTTCCCTTCCTTTCAGTTTTGCACCATGTCATCCAATGAAGGACCCAGATTGTTAGAAGCTATAGGTTAGCCATAATAAGTATATTAAATACCACTCTGAACACATGCAGTGATGGACCAAATCTCAACATGACTGCAGCAAAACCACATATATATCCCCAAAAGTGCTCTTTACTCTGAACCAGCTAGATTGCTTTTTTCTCTGAAAAAGCATTATGAAAAAAATCATCACACAACGGCATTTTTATGTACCTTACAATGTCAAGGCTCTTCTAAACCCCTAATTGTTAACAAAGAGTTCACAGGATGAACCTAGCTTTACAGATTTAAATAATTACAATTTTAAAGCACTTCAAGACTATTAACAGAAAACATTCAAGTGTTTTGTCTGAATCCAAGTTAATCACAGCATAGAAAGTGTAAGATGACATTTAATTTCTTACTTGCTTAATAAATCATTGATCAAAGAAACCTCTATACATATATGCACACATATATAAAATCAATTTTCAATATATTAACAAATTTACAGAAAATAGCTTATTTCCATACAAACAGGCAAAAATTTGCTAACCTTTACAAGAATTTTCATTTCGGTCAACATCTGAAGACTAAACAAAACAGTTTGTTATGTACAAGTATGTGTTTATATGCACAAGTCCCAATAAGTTTGGGATACATTAATATAGCTTACATTCTGAATTATAAAAAGCGAATTTTAAGTGTATTTGAATTCAAGGTGAAGAAACAGAAAACAAAATATTATTTAGTCAGAATATTGTAGTCTAGAGTTATCTTTAAATATTGAGGTGGAATGTTTTTTTTCATAAAAGACAGGTAAGCAAAACTAACCAATGCCATCTGTAAATATAGCTTATTATAGTTTACTTAAGAGTTTCTGAAATTTATCACTATGGATGAAAAAAGAAAAAACGATTATGAAAGGACAGAATAACAGCCATGCCCTGTAGTTAGAAATCCAGAAGATGTGAAAAAAGCTTTTCATAACAATATGGCTTTGTCAAAATTTTTTAGAAATCATAATTCTGAATTCTTGAAAAGGAAATTCCTGAAAAATCCTCTGCTGAAAGTTTAGTTATAATATAGAGAGGCCTATTAGTATGATTGTTCTTCAAAACAAAAATAAAGCAAAAATGAAGGCTATGATACAAACAGAAAGGGAACTCTTTGTTTCTAATATACTTGAATATATTTATTTTACATTATCATTTATTATTCTTTAGCAAGTCCTCACATCACATGAACCAGTAGACCAGGCAATATGCACCCAACACATGGTGACAGAAAAGATGTTACAAGTCTGATCCATAAGCTATACAAATCATAAAGATGCAAGGCAACAGATGGAGTCTTAAGGACAAAGCTGGAAACATTAGCAGTCTCAATAACAGTATCAGCAATCATTTTACTAAGCATAATTTAAAAAAATAAAAATACATAAATCCATCTGTAGTTCCCAAAATAACTCAGGCTTAACAAAAAAAACCCAGAAAAATCACATCCTTTATATCAGTAACAAACAACTAGAGAACTACCCATCCTTTAAAAAAAAAAAAACAACAACAAAAACAAAACACCTTGTAACGGAAATAAAATGTCAGAATGGTGTGATATACTACAAATGCCCTATACAGATAATACTGGAAGATATGATATCCTGCAGACTTAAGACTTTGTAGCCAAACTAAGGAAATGTCAGCATTACCCTGAAAGAAAAAAAAAAGAGCACCACATAAACAGCTACCTCAATTTTGCTGATTCTCTCTCCTACCCTGAAAAATCCTACCTGGATTACAAAACCATGAACACAGTGCAACTGTTGATTCTTGATCAGTTCTGAAGATGCTGTTGATTATGAAAGGTTCTGTTTCAAGGTTCCTGACATGAGAAGCCATTGTGTGGACACCAATGCACCATCACATGTATAGACTGCTGCTAGTAACCATTTTATTTATTTAAATGCTAAACACACATGTAAGGAGGTTTGTTCCCTACCCTCTCAAGAAGGAAGTACAATCAACTCCCATAATAGATTTCTAGCATTTGGACATGCTTTATTTGTGAAGAAAAGATGGGGCAGAAGGAAGACGACAGGTTTGTGTATGTGGTTTAGTTTTAAATTGTGAGACAGCCCTTCTCTTTAATTGCTTTTCTTCCAGTCACTCCAATGTGGTTTTGAACAAGTGTAGAAATAAAGTTTGTTTCAATCAGCTCTAAATGAAGAACAAATATTAACCATTTGCTCCTCTAGATCTTCAAGAAGAGACTCTCAAATCAATGAAGTCTAATCTATATATTTGGATCCCTCTCCTTGCTACAGCCTGCCCCAAGTTCTGAGTGAGGGTATACAGGGTACTACGCAAAAGAGTTGTAGATGGTCTGTCACTACAGCACAAGAAGTCTACGCTGAACTATACATAAGATTTTGCATTACACTCTTCTTGTTTTCTACCTAAAAATGTAGATACTTGTTTCTGACACAGTGCCATGAAATTAGAGCACCTGGTAGAACTGGCAGCACAGAAAACACATTTGCCAGGTATTCTAGGTAAGAATATTAAGAAAGACGAAATCAAACTACATAACCTAATCCATAGTCTTTACCAACTGAGCACTTCAAGGTTGTTTATCAAAAGAAGTTAACTGAAGGGAGCTAGTTTAAAGAACATTTGCTCTTGCAAGGCCATTATTTAGGTCATAGTCTAAAAAGTCACACTAACTACTGTATAGAAATAGTAAGTGTAAAATGTGTACAGGGAAAAAAGTGTAAAAATTCAAAGTTATTTACTTGCAACATGCCTAAGAAAAACCCCTTTCGGTTTAAGTTAAATATCCTTGTTCTTAATACAAATTCTTATCTATAATAGAATGCAACAAAAGTAGTATTTCAGTTTCTGTTTTAAGTAACTTTCCCATTTATATTGTAAGTTATGCTGTATCATTTTTATTTCAAATTTTTAGTTATTAAAGTAAATTATGCACTTTTCCCATCCTGATATTGATGCTGCAGATACAGTCTTTGCAGCATTCCTTTTCATGTTGGTCAACTTATTTTTAAAAGCCTTATGTCACAAAATAACTTTGTTTCAAATTAAATAAGTAAATGAAAAAATACCAAAGTTTCTTTCTTTCAAAATACTCAAAGGAATAGATGATGCATAGCATTTAATTTTATTTTTAAGGCCAAAGACTCTCATCATACCAAGCCATAAAAGAAAATGGTTTAGTGCATCCAAAAAAACCTGAAAGCATAGAGAAAGTAAATAAAGTACTGTGTAAATGAACTAAAGAGTGGGAAAGGAAGCTTTATTGATAAACTTGTTATTAGTGAAACAGAGGTAAACGTCAACCCAAATGGTAACACCATCAATGCTCATGATTTAAAAAAAATGTTCTAGTTACTGCAATTCACTTTCTAGTTTCTACATACAAAACCCAAAAGTTGTTTTTCAGGAAGAGAGACTTGGTCTCTGGAGTCTGAATGAAGAGTTGTTTTATTGCAGAAAAGTCAGGAAAAACAGTGCTAGAGGTTCATGCAGAAGCTCATCTCCATTTAAATCAACAGATTTGAGTTTAAGTCAATTTCAAATGAAGGAAACAAGAAAATGATTGTTAGTAAGATGAAAAGCAAGACCCTACATTGGCATAAAAAGTAAATGTGCTATGAAGAATTCCAAGAATCTAAAATACTATTTTAGGCCCTTTAGGTTGGCTATTATGTCTATTCTAGGCAAAAAAGCAACAAACCTTGCTTGTCTAAATCTAGATAGACAGGTAGATTTATCTGCAAAGTAAGGAGAGAACATGGAAACAAATTCATTTAAGAACTGACGCAGTAATTTAGAGGGAATGGATTAAAGCTAGAGATAGGTTGATTCAAGTTAGACATCAGGAAGAATTTCTTCACCATGAGGGTGGGTGAGACACTGGAACAGGTTGCCCAGACTGGTGGTGGAAGCCCCATCCTTGGAAGTTTTTAAGACTAGGCTGGATGGGGCTCTGAGCAACCTGCTCTAGTGGGAGATGTCCCTGCCCATGGCAGGGGGGTTGGAACTAGATGATCTTTAAGGTCCCTTCCAACCTTGACAATTCTATGATTCTATGTGCTGCAGAGTTTCCCCTAAGTGCAGGACATAGACAATTAGCAAGAAAATAGAAAAAGAATGTTTAAGGGAAAGGTACAATTACAGCTGCCCACAGCTTTTCTTCTGGGACAGGATGCAAAATTAAGCCAAAGGAAAAATGAAGGGATGTATATACAAAACAGTTTTGTAGCACTAAGTTCAACTATTAATTTCCGGCAATAGGTGAGAGTTTTTACACTGAAGTTAAACGTTGTCCTGTGAGTAACAACAGTGGTTGCTTTGTTTTCAAGGTGTGATCAGACAATTCTTGTAGTGTTCCAGAAGTCTTCTAACAACTTCTATTATGTCCTTGTTTAGCAATTGAGGAAGGAAACTCAAATCTTGGGCCTTTTTCTTATTTTGTTGGGAGTTAAATTGACAAAGAATTTTAGCCAGATACAAGGTATTTATTTTGGATTTGTTTTCAAGTTCTCATACTAAAGAGGGTAAAGATCTATTTCTTCAAATATTTTTTCACATACTTTTCCGGTTTTAAGTTAATATTAGATGCATATTGAAATTCAGAATCACTACAATTACAAACAAATATTTGAATACAAATGGATGTGTTTTTTTTCCTATTATTTCTAAAAAAAAATTAAAATCCATTGTTTAACAAAAGGTACACACTATGAATGCTTGGGGCTTCTTCTTTAGGTTCAGACAATTGAATGTGTATTATCTATGTTAAAACCTTTGAAGAAGCTTAGCTGTGGAGAAGGAAAACCTTAAAGAAGTGTTACCTGTGCCCCTACTACAGAATGTGCAGAAGAACTTGTTTTTGTGATCTCCTAAAGTCATGACATCTTCTGACCAGTACTGGTCAGTATCGGTATTTAAATCTGTGTCTAAAACAGGAGTTCAGTTGAACAAACTACAGCTACATAAGGATTGTTGCTCCCTACCTGTTTTGAAAGCAGAGCATTTAGACATAGAATAAGTTTCAAAACAGTTACTATTACTATTAAACAAACTGGCCTTCCAGAGCGTTCATTTACTACAGCAGGACATTTAATCATTCCATATGCTTGGCTGAAAATAAGCATGACAGTTTTTCCCTTTCTAGGTGAAGTTTTCCATGCCAGATGGGTATATGAAGCCCCAGAGATTACTTGCAAAGCCGCACAGAAAACTGAAATACAGACTGGAGGAAAGAATGTGCCCAGTGTTTTATGTTACAAGGGAACCAGTTTACTGAAATGACAAAATTTTCCTATTCATATTTAAGTCTGCATATATCATCAATTGTCTATACTGGAATATAAGCAATTGGGAAAGAAATTAAAAGCCTTTGGTGAAAATTAAACATCCAGAAATATGAAATATAAGAATAACAACTTCCACAATGTTTGCAGTGGTTTCTTACAGATACCTGTAAGAAGGATAAAGAACCATCCAGTGTGAAAAGTGAAAAAGATAGGAGAAAGCCATAACCAATGTTCAGTGTCCAATGAGACAACTTCTCTCAACAGGAATCTACTTGAACGTGTGGAGTAGAAATGATACTCCAACACAGGTGTAATCAAATATTATTCCAGGTCTTCAAAGGGAAGTTCCATTTGAGAACACAGATTTCCACTCCTAATACAACATTTTTTAGAAGCAGTTTGGTTTTCCTTATAGTGAACAAAGCAGTGAAAAAGCTGCACATGGCTCTGGTGTCTTTGTTTTCAGAAAAAGAAGGTACACGACATTTATGCAAGGACCTAGGGAAGCGCAGAGGCACCTGGAGTGCCTTCGCCATCTCTCCTCACCATACTCCACAGGAGGCTTCTCTTACTCACCCATGGCATTTACTCAAAAGTGAAAGTTAAAGAACTCACTTGTCAGTGTATCTGCTTAACTAGATAGCACACTGCAACATGCATTTTAGGTACACTGGATTGCAAATATTCTGAATTTGTGTTTTCTCCAATACTTACAATCTTTTCACCTGTTACTTATGGAAAACTTCAATGTAGTTACTAAAACATTTGTAGTACTCAAAGCTGCATTGACACACTGGATTTAATATGCCCCACAGAATTACTGGTAGTTTTCCTAATCTTACCAAGTCAATTGGGAGCAGAGACATCTGCAGCTTAGCTGGTGTACTTTTTGAATGGCTGCTTCCTTAACTACTGTAATAGTACTAGTTTGAACAGAAGTGCACTCATACCTTGCACATTTTTGGTGCCTGACTACACACTTCATAAATGTACCATATATTAAATTGATTTGTTCTGTACTGAAGTTGCTGTAATTATTTTTAAGAAAACTCAAGAACGTGGTATTTCTTTTGTGTTCTACTACCAGAGAAGAGAACATGTATCAGTACAGACATGCTTAAATCAGATGCTACTATTGCCTTCTTAATAATTTTCATTTTTTTAATTAGAAATATATATGTATATTTAACTATACTATCATGGAAGAAAGACAACATCCAACAATCTCCTTTAACTTGACAATACAAAACATTTAACAATAGAAGTTGAAGGCAATATTAAGCCATAATTTCTGTAATTTTCAAGTGTTTCATTGTCAGAAAACAGAGATGGTCATTTATAACATACCTTCAGCCTTTGTGCCCCCCAACCTCCCTCCACATATTAGACTATCACACAACAGCTATACAGAACTTGTCACACCACATTACAGAATTGTGATTTTTTTACTATAAAGGAGTTTTTTGCAAAGAAATTAAGGAATGTGAACATGGTAAAAAGCATTAAGCAAAAATAGCTTCATCATTATGTATAAAGCTCAGAACAACATTCAGCTTTTAAGATGACTACATGGAACTGCAACTTGCTGATTAAATAAAATTAACTATTGGATGTTCTTGTAGCAATAGTGCTTAGGAAGAAATGCAACAGTCGGATTTTACAGATTATGAACAAAAAGAAATTATTGCTAACTCTTACTATTTCCCCACTTTGATAGCAGGATGTGCCTCCCACCTCTATGATTTGCCCTTGCCTACCTCATCAGGACCTTTTTCTTCACTAAATAATGAAATATAAATCAACTGATTACAGATTACTTCCTGACAATTAATAACTGAAATAAGCCCGGAGCTATCTTCAGTAAATTCACCGTTACCCTAAAAAAATCTAGGGGAGAAAAACAGTGACAAAAGACAACTCAGCTGTGTAAGGCAAGTCTCATCACCTGACCAACTTGTAGACTATATTAGTCTGGGTTGTAAATCAGAGTAACCTCAACTAGAGTTTACCACATTTTTTACAAGTTTCTGTTACAATTAAGAGCCACAGCGATATTTTTTTTTTTTGTCATAATACAACTTCTGGACAGAAAACCAATGTATATTACCTTTTGTACTAAACCTTTATAAAAGCATTTATGCTCCAGACTTCAGCATTGTGATAAATACCGTGGGTGTAAGATGATGTCAGATCACTTTGTTTCCCTGCCAGGAATTCTGTAGATGAGAAAATGAAAGACTTGTTCCTAAGATTACTTACCCATGAAGTTCAGATAGCTCTCTCCTCCAAGTGCATGAGTAATGAGACGAATCATTTTATGAAGCTGTATTCCACGATCAATAACTGGAGTAAGAGGCGAGAGCACACTCATGTTTGTATACATCTCTGCATCCATCAGTCGAAATGCCAATGTCTTATCACCAACAAGTGCCTATAACAGTTAAAAAAAAAGCAAAGAAAACCCTTGGGTGTTACACTCAGAAGTGTTTGCAATATATATATATATATTTTTTTTTTTTTTAAAAGCAGACATTCTATACTGCAAGCAGGGGACTCAGAAGACTGTCAAGGAGTCATGGATATGGCTTGGTGTGCATGGTGAAGAGTTCCCTTGAAACCCTCCATGTGCTTACTGTGGCTCCTCACAGTGACTGGAGTATGAGTATATGATCAGCAGTCTAATAGCTGTCTGACCCCTGCTGTAGTCCTGCATTTCATCTGAGGGGATCAAAGTGCATAATTACTTCTAAGAACCTTTTTGACTACAGATCTCAGGTGTGAAAATTAGTGTCAACTCAATAAGCCACAAGCAACCTTTCATTTTTTAATTTTTATAGGAAACAGAAAGTAAGAAAGCAAACATCTCAAAGTTCCTGGGATGTAGAAATAAAGGGTTATTAACAACATCCCTGATTTAGAGATGCAGAGTGAATATGAAACATGCTTTTATACGCAATCAAGTATGTGATTGGTCTTCTGTGATGTCACACAAGAAAAACAAACCAGCAATTCTGTCAAAAACAGTGATTGAATTACTGACTTGCTAGTGCTTACTGTTACTTGAGAAAGGCCACACAAATGCTGTGCAACAGGTTTATTCTAAGTAGCATGCAGGTAGCTGACAACATTTTGGAGTGTTTGTATGTAAATAGCTGGTTTTTGTTGAATTAGTCCAATTCTCACTTTATACTTTAGCATGAAAACTCACTATATTCCAGAGAGACAGATGAATTGTGACCAGGACTAGCTGAAAAGTACCATCATCCTTTAGTTTTCAAACTAATAATATAATAGCATATATATCAATATCTTTGATTTCCTCAATTTTTTTTACAAAAATAATTCCTATGCAACAATGGCAAGACTGAAAACTCCAATGAACTGCAAGGAACAACTCTTCTCTGGATGCAGAATATGGGATTTGTTACTGTCATTTAATGTGCTCTCCTCCTTCCCTTAGAAAAGAATGTTCTCTATTCATGTTTTCTATGTCAGCCATTACTTTATAAACTATTAGCCTTCCCCCTTCAATGATCTTTTTTTCTGCTCTGAAGGGTCTTAGTCTATTTAGTTTTCTTCTCATGAAAACCAAACACCTGATATTATTCTTACCAACTCTCACAGCATTTTTTCCACTTACGCTGTATATCCTTTGAGATACAAAACCAAATCTGCCTCCAATATTCAAGATGCACACAAACCATGAATGACTACAATGGCATACAGATTTTATTATTTGCTCTCCATTCTACTCATAATAATTCCAGTACTGTATTTGCTTTTTTGACAGCCATTAGCATTGAGTTGCTATTTTCACACACTATAACCACAAAGCCCTGTATTCTGCCTAGCAATACTCAGCTTGTAGCCCATTATAACATATAAGAAACTAGAATTGTTTCAGCCACTCACGTACAACACTTCAAGTATCTTCAGACTGAATTTTATCTATACTCCCAATTTGGTTTCTCTATCCTACTTTTCGTATCATCCTTGTGTATATCTGCAATTGTCTTTTTTTTTTATAATTCAAAATAAATAGATCTTGTTCCCAAGTATGAGATTCTACAAAAAAGGATACATAGTGATATGGAAAACAACTCAATTTTTAAAATCCAGCATGAAATAAAAGAACAGCAACAGTAATGTTATATGATATGGTTTAGGATGGAGAATCAGCTTTTATGAAAGCACATAATCACAGAATAATATGCCTTTCCAAGTAATACCTGAAGTTCTTTACCAGGATTGGGACTCTTCATGCCTTAAGTGAACACTGGGTAACAGTGTCTGAGAAAGGAATGTAAATAGATCCACAAAATGAAGCTGATAATCTCAGAATTCTCTTTTTAAAATAAAATATAGGCCTTGGTTTGACGACTTCTGTTGAATTTTATTATAGAAGGTATAGGAAATAGAATCTCAACCTCTATTAATGTAGTGGAAAAAATGAAGGTAAGTTACTTAAACCTTTTACTGGTAAATGGAGTTTTTTCTTAAGTTCCTAATTTTAAAATTCTCAACCAATGTGTTTCCTGATTCTTCAGAAAAATCACTGCAAAGATTGTGGGAGATGAGTGTTATCCTAACTCATCATTACTTTTTCATTCTTCCCTATGCAGAACCATTATGATTGCTGTGTTTTGAACCAAAGAGGGTATTTTCAATCCTTCCAGAAATGAAGCAATTTCTTGAAGGGAATATAACAGTTGCAAACACTGATTTGGTGATCAAATCTGCTAAATTATGATCAACATAAACAATATCACAAATCATGCTCCAGCTTACTTCACGGAAACCAGATTTTCGGAAGTATGGATTACATGCCTTCCTATGTCCTACGACAGGCAGGGAAAACAAGAAGCCAGGACTCATTGCTTAAAAACAAATCAAAACTGAAAAATAACACACACCCACTCCATGCAAGGCTCCTTTATTAAAAAGAAGGATTAAAACAACAAGAAAAAAAACCACAAACAACAAGAAAACTGAACTAAAACATCCCAAGCAATAGTCCACATTTACCTGTCTCTGAAATGGTTGCCCATCCTTCTCAGTATTTTCCTCATTTAAAAAAAACCAAACTGCACTAAACCTATAAACCTCATCTTTTACTTGCTTATATATAAACAAACAGATAAAGTACCTGGTCATGACTCTCTGCATATGCAATATATTTTTCTTCGTACCGTCTGTTTGTTAATGTATGCACAATATTGCCCATATTCCAGTCTTCATCTTTCAGCTCTTTAATTATCTGCAGAAATAAAGGAAAGGTCATGGAAAAGTTATTGCTGATTTAGCTACAAGCACAATACTACTTTTCTTCACTATCTTGGCACAGAAATTTTCAATAGATTGTGAACTGTAGTATTTTAACTTCTATTCCCAAGTTTTGAAGCAATGAGCTTTCTCCAATAATCCAAAGAGGTTTTTTCTTCTGAATTCCACTACATAAATATAACTAGAACACTTTGTTTGTCCTATACTTTCATGTATAAGCATGGACAACAGGACTTGCCATCTGTTTTTTATTGCCATCCTCTAATACTGCAGGTATTGTGATTGATAGGAGCTGCTAGAAAGCACTGCACCAAAACCTGGGAAGAAATATGTGGGCACACACCTGCCTACACACAATATTGAAAGAAATCCTGTATTTCAAGCAACCCTGGCATATCGCAGCTTCCATCTACAGCTTAACTGCTGGGTTATGTGGTAGAGAATGGATCAGTGCAAGATGGCATTATGCTCTTGCCATGAAGTACACAGTAACATGAGAAGGTGCTTAGTGCAGAGACTTGCACATTCCTGATCCCTGAACTCCCAGTCAGTTCCAAATGAGTTTCAGTGCCAAAGCTTTGTAATACAGAACAAGCTTCACATTTTTTTGCCATGCTAACTCATGATTTTTAATAATCACATCAATAGAAATTTTCTGCCTCATATGACACTATTTCCTCCCTCTTCTAAATGTAGTCCAATTTCAGTGTCTTTTCTTTTTTTCTGTAGTATTTTATAGACCTCTATTGATCACTACAAGTTAAATACATATACATAAATACATAGATATAAAAACAGTAGTACTGAAAAGGCAGTAACACCAAGATGGATGATATGCTGTAAAACTTGATGTTCTGATTGTAACTGCTTACTAATTAGCTTTTTTTTTTTTAAACTCCATAAATTCTGGCTCTGAACACTTTGAGGTCTCTATGCAGCATCATATTATGTACTACATCTATCTCCAATCTGAACCAGTACAGGCACTGTTATGAGAAACAGCTTATTGTATAGATTCCTTAGGATTACTACATGGAACCCAGGAGAAACTTCAGGTCTAAAACAGAGTTTAGAATGCTGCCTAGAAAATTCTTGCTATTAACAGGTAGGTATATAAAAGCTGAAGAGAAATGAGACCAAGTAGCCTAGGACACTTTGATAACAGCAGATAAACTGTTTCTAAACCTCTCCCTTACAATCATTTCAGCTTTATTTTTATCTCAAGAACAGTGGTAACGAACTACGTGCATCACTTCTTTCTGTAACTTGCAGTCTTCTGGTTTGGTTGCTTGCTTGCTTGCACTTTCCTTAGCTAGAAGATTCCCGGCTGCATCACCCTATGTTCCTGTACAATCAACACATTCCTAAACAACTGGAGTCTGCTGGCAAACAGCCTAGACTATCATAGCTGAATTTACACCCAATATCCCATGAGCTTGCCAAGCATCCACCCGCTGTCCCGTGTTAAATACATGCTTCAGCTAAAAGATTTAATTTTTTTTTCCACTCCAGTTAAAAAAGTAAACTTACTCCAGGATAGGTAGGTTTCCTTTCTGAGTATTGCAAATTAAAACAAGCAGACTGTGTAAGAGACTGCTAAATTAGATTATCCATCTTCTGCCCTTGTAAAATTCTACAGTCTGTTTTATTTCTTTCTAATATGAACTTGGCCACTAATATTTTGCCTATCTAGGAAATTGCTCATCTTTGCCTGCCCTAAAAAACAATAAGGAAGTTGAAGGTGTAGGTTAAAAAACAAGCCATCACAACAAGGTGTTTCTTGTTACTACAAAAATATGAGCCCTTGATGCATTCATTCCAGGATCTAAATTACACACTCGGAAGTTTAATGATTCTGTTCCTGTTGGAAAAGCTGGCAAATTTGTCTTCTGAAAGAAAAGAGATTTGAAAACTGTTTTTAAATCGGTTCTCCACCTCCTAGTTAAAAAAGTGAAAGATGTTGAAGATAACTTAATTTGCATTTTATTTTAAGCTACTCACTATATTTATTGAAACATTAATGCTCATACAAAACATTTATTGTTTTCAGATCATCATGATAGCCTGAGGGATTTGGATGCAATCTTCTATCTAACTGAAAAACATTCTCTAAAACATCAGTAGAAGCCATTTGAGATCATTTAGTCTTTTATTCCTTTTCTTATGATTCTCTGTATTAAGAAAAAGGTGATTTAAATCCTTATCACAGTCAGTGTTTATTAGTATATTACTGCTTTTAAAGAGCATTTACAGATTTTTATTATTCTTTTTATAATCCCATTGTACCAATTGCTGGTGTTTGTATAATCCACTTATGTTTACTTTGGTTAAACTTTCAGCTCTACGTTCAATGCCAATTACCATGCTCAATTTCAGGAAGGTCTGTTGCACGCTTTCAGGGTTGATTTTTTAAAAAAATATTTATATGCATATAGTTAACTTATTATATACCTGTTCATATTCAATATAGACTACACATTCTACAGTTCTTGCAAGATACAGGTTATTTCAAGCAAAATGAGTCTATGTATCGTACGAAGAAAACAAGTATCGGCCACAATGCAAAGACTAGTCCCTGGACTTACTCATCTGAAACCTACATGGTATCTGACAGCTCTCATTTCAGCTGCTAATACCTGTGGCTCAAGCTTGTCAGAATTTATTTTAATAGACATTAATAAAAGAAAGTAAAATTTGTCAGTAGCATTGAGAAGTATGTGTATGCACAGACAGAGAAACATCCCATTTTGAAGAGCAGAAAGTATTCTAAATAAATTCCCACCTGTATCCACTTATCTGGAATGGCCATGGCTAGTCGATAATCAAAACCCCCTCCTCCCTCTGCAACAGGACGACAAAGAGCTGGCATTCCAGAAACATCCTTAAACAAAACAAAACAAAAAAACCCACAGCACAACAATTTGCATAGCATTGCAATTATCAGTTCAGATTTTCTACCATGCAGTAATACTTCTGTATAAACATTCAATAAACTACAAATGGCTTCACAGATTGACCTGGATAAGGGAGGAAAAATAAATAAATAAATACATTCTGTTAGCGATTACTACACCCAGATTTGCTTTTTGAACACAAAAGTTACATAAAAGTTAAAAAGCATTAACGCTTTTCTCATCAAATACTCTACTACAAAATGTTTTAATGGAGTGGATACTTGAGGGGGAAGAGACCTCAGTAGATGCAGAATTTGAAATAATTAGCTCCCTTGAGCTCCAAGTAATCAATAGAAAGTAGCAAACAGTCAACGGAAGACAAATTAAACCTTCATTTTGTTTATTGATATTTTGCATAAAGAACGGCATAAAAATAAAAGACTGAATACGAAGTACATTAAGGAAGAAAAATACAATCTCTATTCTCTTCCTAAATGAACAAAACCAAAACTATTGATCCAGCTGGCCCTGGAAAGTGACATGCTCTTACTGCATAATTTTCGAGTTTCGTATTGATGGAAGCCGATCATTCTTAAATTTGTAATTCAGAGTTCTTAAAATACTCATTTCACCACTTTGTTAGGCAATTATTTTACACAGCATTCTTTTTCTAAGGTTAGCTTATCTGTATCAAAAATGCAAATCTCCAATAATGGTAAAATATCTATCAGTACTCAATTTTATTAACATGTCACTGAAGCCATTCCACCACAGTGGTTATAGATTAACATACACCTCTTGCGTCCACACAAGACATTTTACGGAATTAAATTCTGATTAGAACCAGGGCTAAATTAGGAAGCTCATTCTGGTTTTCTGGATTCAATCCAAGTTTTCAACCCAATTGCTGCATTAGACTAGTGAAAAAGATTTTGCGCTTGAAGTTCTACATACATATGCACACATTTGCATCCCCCCATACTGACATAAGTGAGGAGACCAACCAACAGCTCATGGATTGCATCCTTCAGGGTAGAAGGCAGGGCTGCCATCCAGAGGGACCTTTACTGGTTGGAGAAATTGATCAACAGCAAGCTCACTAAGTTTTGCGAGGGCAACTGTCAAATCCTGCCCCTGCATCCATATGGGCTGGGGAAACAGTTCTGCTGGGAAGGCCCTGGGGCTCTGGGCCAGCAGAAAGCTGAGCATAAGCCAGCAGCTGGCCCTGGAAGAAAAGATGGCCAGCAGCACCCTGGGGTGGATGAACAGCAAAGCCAGGAGATCAAAGGAGGGGATTATCCCCCTTTACTCAGCAGTCATTAGATCACACAAAAAGCTCTATCCACATTCCACATACTGTAAATACCAAATAGTGAAGTGGAAATTCTTTCCAAACTTTTACACATTATAAAAAGTTCAATAGCTTTCTTAAATCAGTTAGAAAGGATAAAAACAAACTAATGCTCTCAAGGTTATGCAGGACAAGCTGATCTGAAACAAAACTTTTCTCTGTGATGCTCTGATGCCTACCTGGACAAAGTCTGAGTCTGAGATTTAAGCAGCTCTCAACTACATTCTTCATAATTTTCAAAGTCAGATTTTTGTGAAGTAAAATTCCAAATTTAATACTACTTATATCTAACTCTACAGACTTCATCTTAAGACTAAACATTAAAAAACCCCAAAACAACCAGTGTTATTTTGTTCAGTATATTTTTCAAAAAATGCAAACAGCGGATGCATTTGTTCAGACCTTAATTTGACATGAGCTGCATATTAAAAAAACAAAACAAAAAAGTAAAAATAAAAATCACAGCAACAGGGTTTTGCCTATTTGTTTTTACAGTATGTCAGGCACGATGTAATTTTACTTAACATTTTTTCTTCTCATTATACAGAACTTTAATCACTGCTTTATATAGAAAGCCAAAATGAAAAAGCATACAGTCAGTAATACCTAAAAACTCAGAAATTACCAAGGCAGTGAGTATACAGAATATTAAAAAGCTGTAAAAATTATCAGTTTAATAATTAAGGAATATTATAATTAGTTATGCCTAGATAAAAAAAATTCTCATGTGCCACTCATTCCATCATCACTAGAGACAAGCAGATATTCATCATTGTCTTCTGTAGTTTTCAATTATGTCAACAGTTTTGCCTTCTGAAATTCTCCTTTAACCATGCAGTTCATTGATCAATTCTATATTTTGTATAGTGACTCCCCCAGGCAGAAAAAGTGATATTTTGAAAAAGAAGGAGTTTTCAACTCAAGCAAGAGAAATTGAAGACATCTTATTAAAAAAGAACTCTTAGGCCAGGTAATACAAGCAGAATGAACTCAGAATTTCATTTGTAGGAATGCTTATAATCTAAGACTACCTAGAAAATGAACATATTTCAGTTCAAATATGTCTACAGCTCAATGAAACCATCTCAAGTTTACTAGTAATTGCTCACGAGATGCTGGTTTTGATAGCTTGTCATTAA
Source organism: Actenoides lindsayi (assembly GCA_025331215.1). Classification (NCBI taxonomy): domain Eukaryota; kingdom Metazoa; phylum Chordata; class Aves; order Coraciiformes; family Alcedinidae; genus Actenoides; species Actenoides lindsayi. The sequence goes on from WTSP01013099.1 coordinate 112,762, forward strand.
ACTTTTAGTAGTAGTTGTATATAACATAAAATTTTACCATAAGTAAGAAATTAAGGTAAGCAGTGTTTTATTTTCTGAAGATAAATAGGGAACTCTTAAGCAATAAACGAAGTTTTATTAGAAGTCTGTACTTGTCCCTAATGATATTAGATAGATGCAGCTTTTTCTTTTAAAGAAAAAGAATTATTTGAACCTCACAGAAAAAGCAAGGTTTACATGATTTTCTCTTTTAGATAAAGGGAAAACATCAGTGAAATTGTACCTTTTCTTAGAACTTTAATGCTCTGGGGTTTTTTTGTACTTGGAAAAATTCCATGTGCCAACAATAATGTTTTTCAGTCAAAAAAAGTTTAACTGACGTCAATCAACTCAAGTAATACTGTCTATTTACTCCCTCAGAAACTTGAAGAAACTTAATACAAAATTTAAATTAGCATACACATTCAACATATATAACTTTAAACATTTTTTTGAAGAACTGTCAAATATGCCAATTCAAAATACGCAAAACCACACTACAGCTGTTAACCTTTACTACCATGAATCACTAGTGACAAATGACAATGATGCAGAAGCAACAAACTCTCAAATACAATACAAACAAATCTCATTACTAGTTCAAGGACATGAAGGAAAAAAAAGTCCCCACATTAATGACCTATTAATGGAGTGAGAATTCCCAAAGTGCATATTCCAGCTTTTCTTCCTTACAAGGCGAAGTCTGTCCACTAATTAATACTTCTGAGTTCCTGTCACTCCTTGAGTACCCAAAGAGATTTGATAATTAACAGGAAATTCACGTCCCAAAGCAAACTAATCAATATTAATGTCATTGAGGATAGTAAATTCTGTTCTTACCTCTGCTATGGTTATGCACTCTGGATACAAGAAATTAATCATGTGGTTGGCCAGCATCAGATAACACAAAGCATCTTCATCCACATGCAGGCCAAAATATTCATTGTAATCGCCACTGAATCCTGTGCCTAGTAAGACAGGAAGTTTTAAAGGCTACAGTTTGAAAAAAACCAACCACCGAACAAAAAACAACCTCAAAACACAGATTTTAAAATATGCAATTTTGTAAGCACCAAGTTTATTTATAATTGCAGATCTGTACATATAGCAGCACAACAAAATATCTGCAAATCTGAAATTTTTGGAGCAGTTGGTGAACTTTTACAGTGCTATTTCCACAGTGACCGAGCTGCAATAGGACTGCACAGATTAGAGTTGATTAAATTACGTACCGATCCCATGATGATGATACAACATAGATGTAACACCATCAAATCGGAAGCCATCAAAGCGATAGTCTTCAATCCACATTCTCAAATTAGACAGAAGGAATCTCAAAACCTCCCAGCTGAAATAAGATCAATACATTTTATAAGCTTCAGATACCTTGGGATCAACTGGAGTTCCTTATATTGTGCTCCCCACTTGCATATATGTTACTTGTACTGGACATTTTACCATTTTAATGGTTTCTTCCCCATTTTTCATTAGCCTGTTCCTAAAAAGTTTGTCTTCCTTAAATCTTTATCTTCTACTGCACATAATTTTAAGACTGCAGATAGGGGGTTAAGAAAAAATTGTCAATTACCTATGCAGACATCTAAATATGTTAATGTTTGAACGCATATATCACATTTTAATACCCATACTTGCCACTATACTATTTTTGACTCTCAAAAGATGTATATATACTTTATGGGAAAGAATCTTATAGAACTAGAAAGAAAATTGTAATAGGTAAGATTTCATCCCCACAATTTTATGGATTTACAGAAATTTCTAGGCATGAGTTGAAAAGCTGTTGTTCCCCACATTTATTTAAAATTAAAAATCACATGTCACCAGTAAATTACCAAATCACCTACTGTGTTGCAAATTTACACACTTAAGAGTAAAGCAACTTATGGAAGTAGAGGAGATTTTTTCTTTGAAATTCAGAACAGGAGGAATGGAGCATAACACACACACAAAGCATGGTCATGAAATAAAAAAATATAAAAGAGGTTCCAAGTGATTAAGCACATGGAAGCACTGGTGAACAAAATACACATCAAAGAACAAAAATCATTTCAGTAAGTTTTCCTACCATTCATTTCCTCTTCCAGGACACTGGTCTTAGTAGCTTCAAAGACCCCCATATCTTGTTTCTACTGTTGACCCTCCATGTCAGTACCCTCTCTGCCACATTCAGCATGGGCTCCCACAGGTGAATCTATGTCTCCAAAGAGCTCAATCATCTCTATCAGCCAAGCACATGGGCTAGTGAAATCCTTCTGCTCACATCTTCAACATTTGTCAATGTAATGATTTCTCTCTAATCAACTTCCACAAGATAGCTCAACTACAACCTCAGTTACTATCAAGTTTCTGCTCAGAGAAGAGTTTAAGCTACACAGCAGCATGCAGGGTCTCACCCATCACATCACCCTCTGGGGAGCAAGACAGGAGGGGTACACCTAGCACAAAACAGAACTGACAGCATCACTGTTACAATTTTCCTACACCTGTAGCTGGCATAAGGCAGTGGAGGAGACCCTTTCTACACTTTATTTAACAGACTGCTGAAGCAGTAGACTCATGAGGTAATTATGACACAAGGAATAAACCCCATTTTGGCATAACAAATGCCTCTGCCTTCCTTCCCTTCTCCAAAAAACTTCCTTGTCTGAAGGGTGCTTTAAATCTGGAGTTAGTGGTGTTACATGAAAAGATGGAATACCGTGGATACACTATAAATCTGGTAAAATCCTGACCTCACCAAACAGTCAGTTTTTATTTACTTCAATAGGATTAAAATATTTCACCTTTTATTTGCATGTACTGAACACAGGTATACATCCATGCATATAAAGACAGAAATGTCATCAAATCAAAAGCTCTAAAATTAGGAAATGTGAATCAATGTATAGCCTCAATTCAATACCTTTTCAGGGCATGCATTAGATGACAAGAATTGTTTTTCCACCCTCATGTTCCACCACTTCATCCTTAATCATCCAGTTCACAAGATAACACTACACTACAATCTCAAGAGCTTGCCTACAGAACTTTTTATGTATTTGTTATTTCTCAGGTGAGATTATTTGCAATGAAAAAACAACAGAGAGAATTCTCTGATATTGAAAGGTATAGAAAGGTATCAAGTCCTGTGAAGTGTCAAGCTGGTCACAAAAATACAACTTCGAAACCCTTGCTGTATTTTTTTTCTGATTCAGAATTTGCAGAATGCTACTTGATACAAGCTAAACATTGTGAACAAAATCAAAGCAGTAGCTGTATTGCATTAAAAGTACTATCTCACGTGGAATTACGATAATGCATGTACAAAGAATAGATTAATTACTACAAGCACCAGCCAGACTCGAAAGTTATTTCTCATTACAGAGTGCTTGACTTTATAACCTTAAAGTTCTTATGATGGCGAACAGGATTTGTACATTCGTAAAACATGCAAAGAAATCCCCAAAAGGATAATAAATGTTATCTTTTTCCACCATTGTTGGCACTGAAGACTGATCTTTGGAAAGAGAAGTTGTGGATGCCCCCACCCTGGAGGTGTTCAAAGCCAGTTTGGATGAGGCCTTGAGCAATCTAATCAAGTTGAGAGGCATCCCTGGCCATGACAGGGAGGTTAATGGATTATATGATCTATGAGGTCCCTTTCAAGCTAAGACAAGCTATGATTCTATGAAAAAGATGGAGAACCAGTCTGCAAATGAATTGTAATGATTAGCGTGAAAGAGTGACTACAGATAAGAACAAACAAAATGAATTTGTTGAATCAAAAGATTAGTTAGCACATTGATGAGATCAAAAACCTGAGTAGGAGCAGCAGATGTTTTCCAACCATCTGATTGCACATGGGAGAGAAAATTATAAATAAATAAACAAATACATTAATTTTTCCAAGTCTAGACTAGAATCAGAATTAAGTTTTAGGATAATTTCTAGGAAGGATATCAAATACCAGCAACCATATAGACTTTTAGAGAGATAACTACACAGCTCTAAAATATGAGCTGGAATAACTGTGTTTGAAACATGCAAATCACACAAACCATACAGAGGTTCATGATTTCATCCAAGGCAGTTTGTTTATGGGAGCAGCAGCATTAGAAATAGAACTTGACAATTAACAAGTAGCTTTGCAGGATGCCATTAGAGGCCAAAATCACAGCATAATTGAAATACATCCACCAAAGAAGCAATAATTCAAGAACATTTCTAAAAGTACATGCTCATAATTTTACAGACAGATATGGAAACAGCATAGCATTCATTAAGAATGTAATTTCTTTTGGGCAAAAGCCGTATCTTAAATTATAACCTAACACACTCACATTTTTGCATATTATAAAATTGAAAAACTTCTCTCATTGCATGCATGATCTAAAAGAGGAAAATATATGATGCATTATCATTAAGGAACAGAATGATTTACACTAAGAAATTTAAATAATTCAGAATTCACTCAGACATCATTCAAAAAAAAAAAAAAGGTCTTTGCAGAGAAATCTTGCCAGTTTATTCTTCCCCTTAGGGACAATAGCTCACACATAAAAAGTGGATTTATTGGTTGAAGTAGTGAAATGAGAATATCTAGCTAGATAACCTGGTTGCACAAGGTGATAAGGAATTTAACAACTTTCCTATTATGTCAGCAGAAAACCTGTGAAATTGTTTGCAGGTGACAGTCATTATTTACTTATTTTTCTCTACAGTACTAATAAAAAAGCAAAACAATGATTCACCATAAGAATTCTAAATTCCAATTCATGATGAACATGAAATATCTAGACACAAGCTAGTAATGCACTTAAATAAGTTAATTGTGTCACTATAGAAAAAAAAAATAAATTTTTGGCAGTACCTAACAGTTTGAGGCAGCAATTCTTGAATTATATTAGTGATGACACTCACTAACAGCATTTATTATTATATATTATAGGAAATGTACAGAACTACTGCCCTTATAAGAATCCAGGCTTTTATAACTTTTATTACTTTTTAAATTCTTAGTGTTTAATTAACTTATTCCATAGTAGCACTGATACTAGTAGTACTGAATTGCTAAAATATCACTTTTACCCAAACAGCTGACTGGCTTAAATTCCATTAATGGATTGCTAAACAATAGAAACTGACACTCAGTCTGGTAACTCCAACATTCAGTGAACCTGATCAAGTTATTTTATGAACTAAGTATGAATATATTTGTTTTGACATGTATAGATTTGATGCAGAAATGTTATTTTGTCCCAAGCTGTTAACTAGCATATACCAGTTTACCTATTAGTTAGAGGCACTTAGTTTGACCAGAGTGATACAAGAGGTCAACCACTCTTATCCTATTCAGAAAATAACAAAAAAACCCCAAAACTCTCTGTATTTCAACTTAATTTACATGGTGTAGTAATTCTTTGATGTCCTTTAGGTAGTATCGTTGCCAAGACCCTATCTGTCTTTAGCAATAAGGGATCGAGAAGTCGAAGCAATGCCACAGGTGTCCACTTTTTAGCCAAGGCACAATCCTGACTCACACTGCTAGGCTGCTTTCAATACCTGCACTCAGCAGAACATGATACAGTCATTAACAGATCAAAAGAGCTTTTGCTTGGTGATCCAAGCTGCACTATGTCTCTGTGAAGGCAAACACAAAATCTATCCTCCTGAGGCATACAATAATCTGTGAGCAGAGGGTGTCAGCAGCAACAGGTCACTTTCCCCATATCAATTCCCAAAACCAACAAAGAAGCAGTGAATTAACTTTTTTCCCCACAGTAACAACCACAAGGTATTGATGTAGAGATGTTACCTTTTCTACTTAAAATTTCTGAATGCATTACATGACTGCATTCTGTACAGCCAGAAAAGAAACAAGCCATTCTATTATTTCATCAATATTAAACTTATTCACATTGCAAAGTTAATATTTGGACACAAAATAACTTTCAAGGAAAAAGCTTGTAAGTAGTACTAAGTAACAGTAGTGGCACAGATATCAATAGGTTAGAAGTTAACAAAGACTAAAGCTTTCAGTTTAACATGCACTTGATTTTTAATATTTTTTGAAATACACAGAAAAAAATTGACAAAAATCCTGAGGACAGAGTCCTCTTTACACTTCAAGTTCCAGTTGAAGGAGAATTCAGCTGAAAAGTGTTTTCAGAATGGCTGCAACATTTTTGCAGTACTATTCTTCAGTGCCACAGTATTTTGGATATTATTAAAGTAAATATTATGAAATTGACGTGTTGGGTTTTTTTTTTAAAATCGCCACCATAAGCAACCAACCCAAAAAGTAATCAATATGGTCATGATCCCTTTGGTCAAGCAGTTCGAGCTGTTGCACCGTGAAAGTGATTTGGGGACCAAGAGAGAACTTACAGGTTAGATGCATAGATTGTTAGGTCTCTACTTCTTGTCCATCATAACCTTGCACATGAATGAGGCTTGAAATTAACCACTTTCAATAGCAGAAGATCTTATTCACAGAAAGTCTGGGAGGATGTTCCCTGTACTGCATGAATTAACTGCACTTCCCTGGGAAAGCTAATGGGGGTAGTTCCCACTTCAAGTCTCCCACTGCTACTGGCGCAAGCATTCCTTAGCAGAGAGCTTGGATGATTCAAGAAGATGTGTCTGAAACAGATATAGATACACTATTGATAAAGAGAGACCCCTTCTTTTTTTTTTCCCCTGAATCCTATAATTGAAAAAGAAATACTAGCTTTAGAACTAGCTCTCTGAGCTTTTCTCAAATTTACCAAATATCTTAATTACTACCCCACTATCTTCTCCTTCCCCACTTACTGTTTACAATCGATTGCTTATCAATTTACCTCTGTTCTCTGCATTGTAAGGTTTTGTTTGTTTTAAAGAGAAGTAGAGCCATACCATGACCTTTCTGTTTCATTTGATTAGATTATGTTTGCTTTGCTACCTGTATAGAATTCGTAACACTGAAAATAGACAATTTATATACTGAGATACAGCAAAGATGTTGACAGTGCCAAACAAAAGATTCGTAATCTTTGGTCTTAGGTCTGCAAAGTAGCTTTTTCTTTTAAATGACATTTCAAACAAACAAACAAAAAGTATTAAATAACACAAGTAACAGTGTATTACAGATCTCCAAATTTTAGCTTTCCTTAAAGTCCAATACAATACGGAACACATTAAAAAAAGGTTTCGATCTGCAATTAGATAGCTTAGTCTAAAAGTTTCACATCCAATTCTCCTTATAGCTAATGAGAAGTCCTCACTTAGGAAATCTTAATTAACATTGCAAGATCTCAGAACCCAATCATGGGACAAATATGACCCACTACCAAAGAAGAATGCAAACAGGTTACTGCAAGCAGATGAAAGGTTTTGACAAACAGTCATTGCTATGGAATAAGAACTTTTAAATTATTTGCCTGGACAGTAAGGACACATGGAAGAACATGAATTAGAAAGAAATAATAAAGAATAATGCTACACATTTGAAATCAGAAAAGACAAGCAAAGCTGAGTAGTGAAAGGCACGCATTTGAAAGCATAATGAATCTTAATCTCAGGAAGTACAGGGACAACAACCCCCAGAAACATCACTAGATTACCTGACTTCCCAAATATTAGCCCATTTTTAGTCTCCTATCAAATCTGAAAGACCAGCAGAGGTCTGCAAGAGAACACCACAAGTGTTCTAAACTGGTCTGAAGCATACAGTCTACCCTGAGGCCAGAAAGGGATACAGTCCTTATTATGAAAGTCTGAATCACTAGATCAGTAATTAGGATGGAGTGTCAGTATGACTTTGTGATTGTGAAAAAGCTTAGTATAAAAGTTCCCTGTATTCACAACCAATACACAGCCTTCAGGAATGTTTTGCTACCAGAAGAGACAATGAAAAAAGCTAACCAGCCCTCATGGACTTAAAGCACAGACCTACAGGAAGACAAGTTATTCCTAATTTATCTTGTCACAGTGAGGTGACAAAATGTCACACAAAGTGGTTGTCACCTGTTAACAGTTCCTCTCAGTCTGTTTTTGGTCAGGTATTTGAGTATCAATACCAGCTGTGAGAAGAGCAGCAGTGGCAGGAAAACCCAGCACTTGTTCAGGTCAACATCTTTGAAACCTTCATTTACTGATTGGCATCACTAAGCCAGACTGCAATTTCCACTGGGAAGTACAGATCCCTCTGTACAGCAACATAAAAAGTCAGGGCCTTTTGCTTTGCTTTTGTGCTCAATAAAAAGGGTACTTCAAGCTAGTAATGGTCACTGATACCGATTTCCCCAGTATAAACTATACTTCTGATGACCTCCTTAAGCAGCCTTCCAGACTAGAGGAGTTGTCATTATGCAGGTGATTCCCAGAAGAGTGAACTATCCAAATGGCTTGAAATCAGTGTAAACAATCTCAGTTTCCCAAGAAACAGGAAAATAGACAGAAGGCAGATGCAAACATTATCAGATGTGGGTAAACCAGTCATATTTTTAAGGAAGTCAAGATTCTATCTTTCCATTTTCCAGAATGATATTAGGTCATCTAGAACACATCTTTCAAGCATGTACTTCTCACAACTACTAAATGCCTCTCACTTACAGAATGAATCATATCAAATTAAGATGAAAGATGGATGGCCATAGGAGTGAAAGACCTTTCACCACAGCCACTTGCTCTCAGTTGCTTTGAGCATTTTTACAAATGGATACAGTTCTTTGTAAAGGGCTGATAGGAAAAAAATGCTTTCTGTATTATAACAGGACATTATTCCAATACATTGGACTGTATAGGAGGTAAAAACGCTAAAAAATAAAGTTCCATAGATGCCTAGTGCTTCATTGCCATGAACTGTAAGAAATAAGAGACAGTTAAGACTCGCCATTGTTTAAAAATTTTGCTGGAGAAACACTGGAATCTTGCATTTCTAAGACTGTATGAACAGCAAACCTGTAACCTGGGCATAACGAAATCAAGGAACAAAGTTTTATTCTCAGCCACATAAACTGATGATTTATTTATGCTTTCATAATTAGAAAGCTAATGATATTACATCATTACAAGTATGTATGAAATAAGTTGCCGAAAGACTGAAAGTTTCCTGTAACAGTTAAATATAGTAGATACTTTTATCAATACTTGCTGTGGAAGACATCTCTGTGTGTTAATATCCCATTCCCTCTATTAAAATGGAAAAGCTGAAAAATATTCCAGAATTTCAAGGCCAGTCTTGAGGAAACAGGTTCTTAAATAATTAAGTAATACTACAAAAAAGTAATGAGAAATAGAAGTGAAAGGAGGACTATTTTCAAATTTGGAAGCATTTGTTCAGTGAAGATCTGAAGTCCTTTCACAAATTAAATCATACCAGTTTCTATCATATATATGTATATTTTTATTTTATGTACATATACAAGTTAATACTGGTAAATTAGTTGCATACAGGATTGAATGATTATTTCTATACTGCCTATTTCATGGACAGAACTTCAATTCCACAGAAGCCATTGACAAATATGTATGTATTTATACTTTTCTATTTAAAAATTCTAATAAGCAGAACACTGGTTAATATAGGCTGTATTTTGTGACATACAATAATCAAGCTGTAACTCAAAATTCTGAGAACAGAAAGTGAATAAATAAAATATACTAAAATGCCAAATAATAAGAAATAAAAATAAATAATGAGAATACTTTTCCTGGCTTAATGATAGGTAAAAATACTCAATATTTAAATGCAGCTTTTCATTTTTCTCTTAAGAGTAAACAAGAACAACAGCTTTGAAGACACAGGGAATTTTCCATTTTAGTTAAAATTGGAATTCCAGAGTGCCAGACCAGACAATATGCCTCCTGGATGCATTAATCCTTATCCCTCTAAGTCCAGTACTATGCAGGGAGAGATCAATCTCATTCACTATGCTGTAAATAATATAATAGCTATATGCATTTATTAGACTTGATTCATATTCGGTAATTACTTAAGGAAAATTATTTCTTAGAAATAGGCACATCCTTTATTCAAATACAAGTGGTAGTTCTGAAGTCCCCAAGAAAATGATTTTTTTTTTACCCTGCTCAAAATTCTACTTCATTTGCTGGCACAAAATAATACAATACACAGAATGAATGAACATGTGCTAGGCAAACTGATGGATAGTCTAATATTTTGTCTAGGAAAAAGAAGAAAAGCAAAAAAAAGATAGAGGGTAACTATTTCTCCTCTTGCAGCTTCTCCCAAGGTCACTATAACTGACACCAGGGACACAGCTGATTCCTCTCAAGCACTAGTGAATGTAAGGAAGAGCAGCCCAAGTCCCACACTGTGCAAATTCCACTCCAAGCACTGAATGCTCATCACCTGCCCATCTAATTCCAAATCAGAAAGGCTATACCCACCCTACACACAGACACAGGCACACACCAACAACAAGTTACAGATATCTTAAAACTGTTAATAAGTTTTGCACACAAAAAAAGGAACTTCTCTTTGGAGAGTATCAGATCCAGGCTCAAACAACGAAAAAAGAAGTTTCTGATGCATGGGTCAGAAGTTGTTCCTGCCTCTGAATTTCCTGATTCTCAAGTGCTTAGACATTTGATCAATATTTCAGAAAGCTCCATCATTTTAATACAGCAGGTAAATTCTGCCTTAGCTATCTCCATTGTATCTTGCCAATGAATTAAAACATGTTTATGAATATATTCACATGACTTTACTGAAATGCTATTTGCACAAAAAAACCCCAAATTTTCTTCTTAAACTATAGACTATATATAGGTTTACAGTATCTAACAAGCAGCACAGTATTCTTGAAAATTTTTCAGTCCTATCTAAACCAAATAAGAGTAAACTAAATAATATGAAATAAAGCACTTGGTTATTTGCCATAAAAATGGAAGCAATAACTCAAGTATTACTCAGTAAAGGTTATGTCCTGCAAAATACGAATATAAGAACAGCCTTGGAGGCAAAGCAGATAGATATTTACTGTATTGAAATTTAATATTCTTGATGCTTTTCGCTCAGAGAGCTTCCTTAAGTAAATAGAAAAAAAAGTAATACATAAGAATACAATTACCTGCAGTTTTAACAGAGCCTACAGGACACACACATTTTAAAACAGAAACTGTATCAAAAATAAAATTACAAAACCATTTAAAGTGCTGATAAATCCTACATGGATTTCAGCTATGATTTAGATAACATTAGCATGCGTACCACTCACGTTGTACTGAGTTGAGTTATACACTAATAAAATCATAATCTTTGAGATTTTCTCACAAAAAAAACTTCTTAGCAAATATTAAATTTGCTTAGTCACACAACCAACCCTGCAAATTAACAAACAAAATTTGATTTTCTGCAACATGCAGCTAAATGACATTTTTGAAATATACTACCAGAATTTTGCATACAATTTAACAGAATTCATGATTTTCATAATTGAAATGAGATCTCACACTTTTCTGTGTCTTTTACTGATCCACACCAGGTTTGCTTTCAAATTAAGTCTAAATGTAGTACAGAAATAGCCTAATTATTAGATATCAGATGACTCATGATATACCATTATTCTGAACATTCCCCAGAAAACAGCAGAGTTAAGAAGGGGAATGGTGAAGTATCAAACATCAAGAGATGCTTAATTACTTTGTTGTGAGGTGCTTTTTTTCTCCCCTGAAATAGTGTGCTATCATACACATGGATTAAAAAAAAAACCCAAAACAAAAAAAACCCCAACAATTATCCTCAACTTTTTACATTCCCTATATGGGAAACCAAAATTATACTTGTCCTGGTTTTGGCTAGGATGGCAAGAAGTTGGGAAGGGGGTAACAATTGGAATAGACAATTGAATCAGGCTATGTGTTATTCCATACCATACTGAATGGTGTTCCTGATATGTAAGGGTGTGAAGCGGGCTGAGCAAAGAGCAGGGCAACACAGCACTGTTTCTCAGTTCATTCACTACTGCTACTTTGTGTGTATTGTTTCATTGCTATTATTGCTGCTGTTTGTTGTTTCTCCTGTTGTGTTGTTGTATTAAAACCTCCTTATCTCAACCCCTGGAGTTTCAGCACTTTTCTCCATCTTCTCCTTCCCCTTAGGGAGTGAGGGCATAAGGAGGTGGTGAGCAAGCGCTGCGTGGTGCTCAGTTTCCAGCTAAACCATGACAATAGTCAACCAATTAATTCCATTAGCAGTGAAAATATTAAATACTTGGCAAATTGTTAACATTTTTAGTTTCTCGAAACCATCTTATTAAAAGCCTGAAATAGTGTTTTCTATAAACCTAATTTCATTTATTATTTTAAAATGCTAGTTCCCAAATTAAGACTCACACAAGTGACTTCTAATTAATTACCATTCATCATCCAGTACAGATATTACAGGAGGCTTCCACGATACTGACCCCATGTCCTGAATGGTAATTTACTGATTTCCTCCCCTGGGAAAGCAGGAGGTAAGGAAAGTTCACTCTTTATACTAATATTAGCTAATACTAAGCTTCCTCTCAACACTTACCTATTTTATCCTCAGCATAAACAAGTACTCTGGATACCATCCAAAATGGTTTTGGGTTTTGTTGGGTTTTTTTTCCAGCAACATACAACATGACTGCTCAGTTATGTGACAGACTTCAGCATGAAAGGTGGAAAAGTTTGCACAATGAAATTTCTTCACAGAAAAAGGAGATTTCCAGCGGAAGGCTCAGAGAGCCTGAAAATTGTTTTATATCATCCCTAGCATGAGATTCAGGAAATGACTGCAAAGGTAAGCAGCCGTCTGGTAAAACTGATTTACACATGCATCAGTCCCTATTACCTTTCAGCAAGCACAAAATGCAAAGCTATACATTTGCACAAAACAGCAGAGAAGATCTGAAGTACAGGTTTCATATTAAATAGGAATCCACCCTTAAGCACAGTGCAGTATTTCTCAGGTTGCTGCACTTTTAAAGTTATGTTCTTCAGGAATATAACTGAAGATATTAGCTCATCTTACACCATGCCAACAGGGTTGAGAGCTTGCAAAGGTACTGCTTTCTATACGCTTAATAAATACTTGTTCACAGAAGAGAACTGAAAAACAGGTTTATATTCAAAGACATTTAGATTTTTATCTCAATTTCTTACTAGATAGTATTACTTCAGTTATATAACTTGTACTTCATGAAGACTAGTACAGGAACAATAAGCACATTTATAATGGATTGTTCCAGTAAATTTGTTTAGTATATAATATATAGCAAGATGGTTTTTTTAACTGTTGCTGACAAAAATAACTACAATTAAATTTTTGTACTGATTCACAGCTATAAATTAAGCACCTATTTTAAGACGTTTTGCAATCTGAACATATGTTTTAACATACACACTATCTTTCTATAGCTACCAAATTTTAAGTTTTACCAGAGATGTGGGAAAGATACTGTGTCAATAAGGTTTCAGTTGTACTCCCATTAATCCACTTAAATGAAGTGGTAATAATGGAAGCCTCGAATAGTATCTTGAAACTATGGAAAATGATCAGTGTCCTTGTATTAGATATAAATTACATAAAGCATATTCTACTGTCTACAGCTTATTTCGAAGAACTGCTTAAAAACACTCCTCCACATCCCCAAAAGCTTTCAGTACTGTACATACATTTTCAAGTCAACATAGAAGTGGAAAATCAGAAGACAAGGCAACAGTATCTTTTGATAGTTTTAAAATCAACTTATATTTCTGGAAGATGTCTAATTAGTGCCCTAGAACTTGTGTATTAGTCACAAAACCACAGAATGGTCTGGGTTGGAAGACACCTTGAAGATCATCTAGTTCCACCTCCCACTGCCATGGGCAAGAACATTTTTAACTAGACCAGGTTGCTCAAAGCCCCACTCCACCTGGCCTTGAACACTGCCATGGATGGAGCATCTGCAGCTTCTCTAGGCAACCTGTTCCAGTGCCTCACCACCTTCATCATAAATTCGTTCCTTACATTCAATCTAAACCCACCCTTTCAGTTCAAAACCACTGCCCCTTGTCCTGTCACCACAAGCCTGAGTAAAAAGTATCTGTCTTCCTTATATGCCCCCTTTAAGTATTGGAAAGGCTACAATAAAGTCTCCCCAGATCCACCTCTTCTCCAGGCTAAATATCTCCAACTCTCTCAGCCCTTCTTAACAAGAGTGGTGCTCCAGCCCTCCAATAACTTTTGTGGCACTCCTCTGGACCTGCTCCATCAGGCCCATGTCTGTTGCGTGCTGGGTATCCCAGAGCTGGACACAGTACTCCAGGTGGGGTGTCTCAGAGTGGATCAGAGGGGGAGAATCACATCCCTCAAACTGCTGGCCATGCTTCTTTTGACGTAGCCCAGTATGTAACTGGCTGTCCGGGCTGCAAGCACACATTGTCAGTTCATGTCCCATTTTTCATCTGCCAGTGTCCTTCTCCTCAGGGCTTGCCTCAATCTGTTCAACCCTCAGAACGCATTGATACCAGGGATTGCCCCGACCCATATAACAGGACCTTGCACTTGGCCTTGTTGGAACTTCATGAGGTTGGCACAGGTCCACCTCTCAAGCCTGTCAAGGTCCTTCGGGACGACATCCCATCCCTTCAGTGTGTCAACTGTACCACTCAGCTTGGTGTCATCAGCAAACATGCTGAGGTTGTACTCGATCCCACTGTACATATTATTAATAGAAATATTAAATGGTACCAGGCCAGTATGGAACCATGATGGACTTCACTTGTTACTGATCTCCATTTGGACATATCAATCTACCAGTATAATACACTGGAAATAGGTATTTATTTTTAACATTAAGGTTTTTCCATGAAATTCCATGATTTTCAACTAAAATGAAAGCAACTGTTTCTACTATTGCTATTTCCTGTTTCAGACCATATTTCAGTGACTGAAATACATACATGACTCTGACTGAAGAGGTAGCAGAGTATCAACTTTTGATTAAAAGATAAGTCTGAAGTGGAAACTTCATAACCTTGTGTAAAAAATATTTTTTTGTCTAGAACACGATAAAATACAAAGAAAACTAAAGCTAAAATTCTCTGAAATATTTTAAAACAACTTTGCCCTTGCATATATTAACAGTTCATCACTACAGGCAAATAAGTTGTTCATATCTTGTATTTGGTGAAGATATTCTTTCTAAACAAATCTTTTGTTTTTCCAAAATTAGATGACAATGGTGCTGTACTAAGAGCAACTGTAGATGTAACCTGCATAACAACCATTCTTTGCAGCACACAATTCATTAGTTTATAAGAATGTTATTTCATACTACTTTAAGTCACTACCTTTGTTAACCGATGTTGGATAGGCATTAGAAAGAACATCCACCTTGAAGTCATTTCCACTTATCCATTTCCTGATAGACCTTCAGTTTCATCCCCACTTAACCCAGTGATAAAATAATTACCTTGGGATTTCTTATAACATAGTCAAAGTAGATTTTCATCTTTTCCAATGCCCTTATCCAAGAAGGTGGTGGCAAAGGAAGCCTAAAAACATTGACAACGTAAAATTTAGTGTTTTGTAGTTGACTTTCTTCTTTTTTTCTCCAAAAAGCATTCACTTAAATAATCTTTGGGGCTTAAGCATCTACCCCAGAATGGTTCATAAGGCCCTAACTGCTACTTAGGCTTTGGTTTAAATATTTTTTTCCATTTCTTAGGAAGAGAAATATAGAATTTCAGATTACAGGGTGGCAAGCCTAAGAATCTGGAGTAATAAACACCAAACACTCAAACCATAAGAGAGGAGGAAAACAGGCAGTGAAAATCTTTAGGGATTGCTTTTTTCCAATGTTTAGCAGAGTACTCAGATTCACTAATTCTTTGAACATAGTATCTAGGGAATCAAATGCTAAGAGCTAAATTTCCACATCAAAAAGGGAATTTCACCTCTCCTTGTTGCCCAGATGACCAACTTTGTGTTTAGGTGTTTGAAGGCTTAAGTACTTGTTTCTGAATGTCCAAGCTTAACCCATTTCAAGTGAAATAAATTTTAAGAAGAGACCCACCAGTTCTTAGTACATCATTTTGAATAACACGCATTTAGCCACAGCTATGAACCAAACTTTTAGAAAATAGTCATTCTTTTAGACAGCCTTGATATATGAAGCAATAAAGCATATGTAAAAACTTCCTCCGCATGAACAATTCTGGCTCTCCATTCCCTCCTCAGAGGGTCTGAACCAGCTTCTGCCCCATGTGCACACCCCACCCCAAGCCTGGCCAGA
>WTSP01013099.1:129135-160284 GCA_025331215.1 Actenoides lindsayi
ACGCCCTTCTGGCTTTTATTCTTCTAAATATTTACCCTTCTGCCCATTGTGGGGTCATAATCAAAACACCTTTCCCCACCCTCTCCCCCCCCCCCCTTTTTTTTTTTTTTTTTAATTCCAGGGGATAATGACAATGGAGGAGAGGGAAGGCAAGGCAGAATTTAGCACTCCCTCCACCTGCTTGCGAAAGGTCAGGTTATGGAAATGTAACACTGACCAAAACATGTATCTCAACTGAATAGTCTTCAGTTGTGGTTTAATTAATAATACATTCTTCCCTCAAAAGACACTGATTTCTCTTTACTCACTGTATTAGAAAACTGTCTTAGAAATCTTAGGTGAATTAATAAATCCGTGCTAAAATGTGTTTTAAAAACTTATGCCCTAATCAAAGGCATGTTACACTGTTAATAACATGTTATTAAATAACAGCAAAGAGCGTAAAAGGTGACCACTGTAGAGCACTGAAGAAAACATTAAAATTATAATGCTAGTCTCTGAGGCTTTGTGGGTTACAAATATAGGCCCTATATTCTAGCTGCAGTACATGCTCATTTTGACAGGGTATATAAAAACAGCTTCACTTCATATCACGAAATTACAAAGTCTATAGTGTTTACATAAAACACCCCAGTCAAGAAAAGGTGATCTAATGTGTTTATTTAATTAAAAAAAAAAAAATTACAACAGTCATTACTTTATGTACCTTACAGGAAAGAGAAAAGACAGCAAAGAGCATTCTCCTCTTCATTGGGAAACCCTTTGATATAGACACTCAGCCTTAATGCAATGACTACATATATGTACAAAATTTCCATACTTAATACCCCAGAAAGCTTCCATTCCCATCTCTGTTTTAACAGGTTAAGACATCTCCTAAAGAAAAAAACTGTAAGAAGTGACTATGTGTCTGCCTTTTCATTCTTTTGTGTATTTGTTCATTTACCCTTATAACTACATTTGACAGGACTCTTACTGCACAATAATTAGATTGAAGAAATGGAGAGGAGTAAGGTCTACAGAATATTACTTGTCGACTTCCCTCACTTCCAACCAAACTCATTAAGTTAATAGAATAAATTGGAAAAAACATCAACCTCAGCTATTTAAACTAATAATGGTCATCTCCATGGCAATTAATTTCTTTTGTTTCTAAATAACACCGATTTTCAAGAGATTACAAAGGATTTTAACATAGATATATAAAAAGATTGGGTAAAGAGTTAGCCTCCTTATCAAACAGGAGACACAGAGAGGAACCAGAATGAACAGGTGGTTGGTTGTGATTCTCATGGCAAACTATAGAGAATTCTATAAAGCTACCTTTTTAAAGGAACTGTCCAAAATAAGTGTATGGGAAAAAAAACAGGCAAGCAAATTTAGTGTAATATTCTTTTTCTAAAAAAGTTGAACTCTTTTTTCCAAACCCAGTTTAGAACGATTCACCCTGTTCTGAGGGAGAAAGCTTTTCCTAAGATATTTTCCTTTTTTGTTAAGACACACATGACATAACACACTGTCAGTTTTTCAGGTTTGTCCTCTAACCATTTCATCCAGAACAGAACTTAAAAGGAAAATCAGCAAAAGCTACTCCTAGCCCATCCATTATTATTCTAATGTGATCACAGGAAAACCAGTTTCTGTACCTTCATTACAATTTCACCGATAATTTTATAATATAAACTTCAATAAAATTATCACAATAACACATTAGTTCCGAAGTTAAAGTAATTCTGACATTTAAATAACCCTAAAGAGAACATTCATCTAAAGCCGAGTCCATATAAATTATCCCAAAATTTTAGGATAGATTCACCAACATAATCTCATAAACCAAATCTCAGCCAGTGGCTACAGCTAGGAAGCAATCTGGTAGGACAGTGACAGCAGGTTGGCCAGCTCAGTTGGGTGCACTGACTTCCATCTTCCATTTCAATCAAATTCTAGAGACAGGAGCTTCCTTTTTATGCTATTCTATGAAATGGCATTCCTCAAGAAAACATGGCATCCCTTTCAAAACTGCAAGCAATATAATAGATTACCATGATTATTTGCAGATCCTTTCTGATCTGTTGGCCATACACTACTGACTTCTGGAAATGTATACAGCATTTTGATAGTTCATTGTTTTGTACTTTGTAGTTATAGTTGTCAGTTGTTTTGTCTCCTGTTGTTATCAATTCTTTCTTCTCTCCAGTTAGCTTTCCAAAAATGGATTTCAAGTGTATCTGTACATTATACTACATATACACACTAGAATCACTAAAAAAAAATTTGCAATTGTCTTAATGATCCCATCTTCTTTCTCTGCCATGAGCAGTACCCATGCATAATTTTTCTCCAACCTGTAACTTCTTCGGATTAAACTTTATTAAACAATTGTCAACATTTCCAATTTCATTTGAAGATTTTCTTTAAAACCTCTCCCTCATCTCAAATGTACACGTCACCCTTTTCCCTAGCACAATTCTCTATTCACAACAGACACTGCTCATATAACCTGCTCCAGTAAATGGGTAAGAATGCAGAAAAAGTTGTCAGTTTAAGCATGGATTACTAAATGCAAGACAATTAGTGCATTTAGAATGACGAGGAATGATCCTCTGCAGTGTGATGAATCTTGTCTAATTTTAGATCTTTATTGAAATACCATTATGAACTTCAGGTAAGAGTGACTGCATCTATTCAAGGTATCATCTAATTTAATTGGCTAAAATGGTGACCTCTGTATTTCAAAATAAACTACCTGAAAAAATTTAGAATAATTGGCTATGATTTTTCAGTGTGCCTTTCCTTCATGGATCAATATATTGTTTTATTACTATACCACTTTTGTGCAGCTACATTCTAGAAACTTCACACAAAGCTGTGTTAATATGGGGAACCGGACACTTCAAATAAAGCTATATATACTCTTAAGTGAAGCTCTGAGTTTCAGAGCATCTATATATTTAAAGTCTCATGGTCTGTCATACCAAACTAAGCACAGTGCAATAAAACAATTAAGCTTCTAGAAGAATGCTTAATTAAAAAAATTAAACCAATTCTACAGCACGTCTAGACTGCATATACTAAAACTCAGATACTCATGGCTGGAGCTTTTTTTGGTACTATTATTTTAATCATTTCAATTATAGTGCAGTAAGTTCCAATATATCACTCCTTCAACCAATGTTTCTAGTACTCATTTCCCTTCAAGAAAGGCAATTCATTAACTGTTATGTCCCCATATTTGAAAGTGCTTACTCGCTAACATTCACAATGGTTCCTAAAAGAAAAAGAGAAAGAAACAAACATTTTCACAGACATGGAAGGTATTAAACTTTAAGGTTTAAGTTTTATAAAGTACTTCTGTGCCTTTACAGTCACCCTCAAAGTCCAGTCTGTTAGAAGCAGACTGCTAAGGATATATGCAAGTAGGTTTTTCAAAGTCTATCTGTAATCAGAAAAATTACATTTGGGAACTCTGAGGAAAAATAAGGAGATTTTTTATTTTGTATTACATTACAAAGAGTGCTTTCTTAAAACAGTCATTAGAAAACAATCTTCACCAGCCAAATCCAATTCCAATGCATATTATGGGGATCACTGAACACAGAGCTTTCCTAAACTAATTTAGTGAAGTAAGACCAGCAGGAACCAAATTAAAATCAGTACAGCTGAAGGTTTTACATCATGAAACACAACTTATATCCCCACTCCTACTGTAATTATCCCACAATAAATATCATACCAAAAAAACCATCAAATGACTGAGAATCTAGTTCCTGAACAACTACCACTGCATTACCTTTAATCTAGTTGGAATTACAGCAAAGTTATATCCTCAATGAATATATAGTTTTGACTGTTTCTGCTGTACTGATGGCAGGACTAAAGTCAGTTTCTGAACTGTAGTAATTTATAATTCACTTTTGGAAAAAATAAAGAAAGGGTAGCGCACCAAGCCATGACCAGCTGCTCCATGAACAGTTCAAATGGCCAAGCTGGAGAGAACATCTGGGGATGACCAGCATGTCATCTGTTGGCCTGATGCAAGTTGTGGCTTGTGGGACACAGCATTTATACTCTGAACCCCACCTATAGCATTTCAATGAATGTTTGGCATGGACACCACTTGAGATTTCATAAAGCTGAAGGATGAAGAAAAAACTAAGTAAGAGATTTCTCCCATTACATAGCCTAGTTAAGAAAATTTCCTTTCCTCTATAGCACTTACAATTCTTCATTCCCAAACAGACAGTTTCACCAACAAATACAAGCAAGACAAAACCTGTAAGTGGACAGGCCAAAGTATTTCTACTAGTTACGATTTGGTGCCTTCACAGAACCACTAAAGCATGGACACATAAAACCCAGTCTAAAAAAAACCCCATTGAAAAAAGGGTATCAAAAGATATACCGGGGATATCTGCTGGCCCCAGAACCTTATAACTAACAATTTCTTGATGATCATACTGCTGCATTCAAGGAAGCAGAACTTTGTAGCTAAAATCAGACTATAACTCAGCATCTAATTTTTCTGCCAAGTCCTTCTCCTAGATTGAGCAGGAACTTAACATTTTGGCTAAGTGCTCAAGTGAAAAATTCACAGTATTTAAAAAATAAAGCAAAGAAAATTAAAAAAAAAACCCAAACAAACAACCCACAAAACAACAAACACAAAACTTAGGGCATCACATGATTTCAGCCAAGTTTTGCTGCTATTATTCTTAAAGACTCACAGAAGTTTATCACTACACCTATTGTCCCTTAGAATTTGATTAAGAAAGTGTAGAATCTAACAAAGCCTAATGAGAGAAGAGGAATACAGAGCCTTAAAAATCAAAACAATACTCTCAGATCTCAACAGCATCATTTACATATTTTAATTAAATAGTTCTTGAAAAACAAACGAACAAAAAAAATAAATCACACAAAATAACAACCTCACAAACAACTTACCTTTGCTAGGTAGTATATTGCTCTCAGTTTTTAAAATTGTTTTGCCTGATCAGGATTTTAGACACATTTGCTATATGGAGAAATTAATTTAAATCAAAACACAATCAACCACTCTAGTTGTGATCCCACCTGGCTTCTAGGGTCTTATAGCATCACTTCAAATGAACTTGGTAGTTGAATAATCTTCAAACATGATTTAAAGAAAGAAAAATTGTAATACTTAGCTTGTGCTAAATTAATTACAAGCAGAATCTTTACTTAAAGACGGAGGGCATTTACATGTATTTCGAGTGAGCTATCTTAAACAGGATTACAATAGAGACAAGGCACTTAACTTACCACTAAATTAAATAGACAGTGCCAGCTAGACTACAGATCCAGAGCTTGTGGCATCCCTTACCGCATTTCCCTTTCATGAGTTCAGGGATGGGAAAGCTGTATTTTAACAGAAATCAAAACGAAGGATGTACAAGTTTGTTTTAAAAAAACCCTATTATAACAAACCACAATCCTCACTCAAGCTTTGTGGTTCTGGTTCTTAGTTTGGCAGCGGGGACAGATTCTGAGACAGGAACATCCAGGAGGGGATGCAGACAAAGGAGATGAAGATGTACCAAATTAACATGTTTGAGGAAAAAACTGCCTAGATCCAGATTTTAGAAAAATTGGAAAAGTGTGCCAAAATTATGGAAGTTTATTTCTGAATTAGTTTTTTATTGCTTTTTTAAAGCAGAATTTTTAATACTTCCATTGGGGAGAAAAAAAGGTTAAGTGGAAAATATTATTTTACTTACCCAGTTATTTTACCTCCAAATTCTCATTTTACTAAAATTTAGGTTTTATTCTCACGTAACAACACCTTGAATAGCATGATTTTTTTATCTGCTGTTTATAATTTTTCAAAAAGCTCATTGTTTGTACAACACTTGTATAAACATGGGATTAAAAAAAACAACAACAAAAAACAACCAAAAAACCCCCACAAACAACAACAAAACCCCCCACCAACAACAAAAAAACAACAAAAAAACCCTGCAATTCTATTGCTTATTAAGCTCCAAGTCCACAACAGAAAACATGCTTTTATCTTAAATTGTACTATGGTGCTAAAGATGCAACATCTGAATTGTCCTTTGAACTATTTTACCACTGCTTTTCTTGGAGCTACTCTCTACTTGCGTGAATATTACTGAAAATATAGTATTTAAGATACACCATGGATATAGTCTTTTTTTTGTGTGTGGATATAGATCTTCAGGCACCTTCTGTTATAGTAAGTATTCAGTTCCCCTTCCAGGCAACTGAATAATCCCACAAACGCTGAGACAAATGTATTTATGCCTTAGCTTTCAAATGTAGACAGACTAAACTGATAAAGCAATTGCTTCTTAATCTCTTTCATAGCAGATAATTAGTTTCTCTCAATTCCAAAGTAAATTGAGCATTATTTTACTTGATATTTAAGTACCTGCAGATTTAACAGTTCTTCCCACTACAGAAAGCAACTTAGTACAAGCACCATAAGGAGACAAGGCTGTAGTAGATGCAAGAAATTTGTCTCAAACTAAGCTTTTCTATATAGCATTCAATAGATTGTGTTCGATGTCATTTATTTTCAGCAAACTTTGAGCATCTGCAAGAAACTTGAGTGTCTCTCGCAGATTTTTATACTCTTTCAGACTAGACCTGCTCATTTACTAGTATAGGAATTAGTAGGTATGTCAATAAAGCCTAAATGAGGAAAAAACAAAACAGACAAACATGCAAACACTTTCAATGAAATGTCAGTTCTGATTCTTTCCCGATTTTGTTTGGGACCTGTACACACAAAAAATGAGTAAAAAGCCAAACTATTTTTAATCAGTTCTGAGCAACATACAATAAACATGATTGTTATATACCTCAAGCCTTAAAAGTTGACTATACACACATTTAATGTTTCGGATATTAGGACTAAAGAAGCCCTTAATGACTAAAACCAGTTCACTGCACAGCTTGCTGTGCTTAAAGGGGAAGGAAGCGTTTCCCCAAAAGCTTAAAAAAGAAAACCCACATTTGTTGCTGCATTTCACTAGAAGGTAGGGAATAGGGAATGACATACAAGAGACCCTCAGTCACCTAAAGCATTCTTTTTACTCATCAGCAGATCATAGATTCAGGTTCTCTGGTATTTCCTAATCTCTACTCTCCCCCCTCATAGCTCTTTCCACTCCCCCTTTCCAGCATTCCGTGTGGTGTCTATTCTGATCACATATAACGAAGAGTAATTATGCAGCGCTGTCCCTCCCAAGCATATATCACTGACCAACAGACCCGTAAAGAAAGTTCTTCAGTTCTGAATAAAAACTTAACACTGCCAAGTGCTACCTAGATAGCGGCTTGCTGTTCCTTCCATTTACAGATCCCTCCAAAACACTCAATACCAGCACCACTTTCTTTCCCAATAGGAAGAATCTATTTCTGCTTGAAACAGAAGCAGGTCCATAATTGCATTTAATTTGTTTTCTCACTAGAGAAGTCAGTACTACATATTTGTTTTATATACATAAGCATAAAATGAAATAGAGTGAAAGATGGTAGTATTGATATCAAAGCTCTGAGATTATCTGAAATAAAATTTATTTGATTAAGAATTTAAAGATTAATAGGAAGCAACTCAAACAGGAAATTATTATTACACATACTAAAATGCATTTCTTATAATAACTAAAATAAAATTTGAAAAAGGCCCCCTGAATTAATCAGTTAAACTGTCTGTCCCCCCTAAAAATTAAATACAGAACAGCTCATCCTATTAGGCAGAATAGTCTGTAAGTCACTTACTGCACTGGTCACTTGGTTTAATTGAAATTGTTGAGTTACGTCACAAGAGTTTCCATTTAACAGTCAAGTTATGCTATCTAACATTACTTCTGCAAGAGGGATCTTCTTAAACAGGTTCAGTGTCAATAAGCTATGGAACTGTCAGCCTCAAGAGTATAGCCTTGCTAATACAAGAAAAATCTTTTGGCAACTAACTGAACGAACATTTCAGATTCTGATCCACGGTTTAAGAATATTTACAACTCAAGTATGTCCAGTTAACCACAATTTAATATAAGGGGAGAAAAACGGGGGAAAAAGTCGAACTTGCAGCATACAAAACCTAACAACTAAGAGTAACAAAGAATCAGAACTCTACAGTTGCTGTGCGATGAGTCCCCAAAGTAACCACGCAAGTGTAACCTTGAAAGGTTTAAAACCAGAACTCTGCAATAGATAAGAATGGAAAACAAGATTATCACGCACCATAATGGGGGAAAAAAAAAAAGGAAATTTATCATGGAATAACAGTTAAGTGACACTGTACAGGATTTATCAAGAAATGCTTTAAGGAGACTGGGGTTGTACAAATCTTATTGTGGAATGTTTAGAGGAAGAATCAATGAAAAGGAAAGGGAAAAATCAAGATGGTTCAGAGATGAACGAACATGGGGAAAATAATGTGAGAAAGAGACTGAAATAAGCCGTCTGCCTGTGCGTGTTTCTCCATTTAAACCACTGAAATATTCAGCATACGAGATAAATACCTCAGAGAATACAAAATAAACAATATTAAATGCTAGTCATCATCTGGCATTAACATGTGGTTTGACACATGGTATATTTATACTAGTTAAGTGTACCCAAACTGGGTCTCTAAAACTTCCTACTGAAAATCATCCCTAATCTGTATTAACTGTTGATCATCCTCTGGAAGCTTTCTGGAACCAAGTTAGCTGTCCTGGGGCAAAACTTTTGCTACACTTCAACAACCTGACAGTTTGAAAATAAGTTTCCAGAGCTTATACATTTCCTTCAGCTTTTCTAATTATTTTTTTTTATTTCTTTATAAAATATTGTAATTGCAATATATATTTTATATAATATAAAATATGAAAATATATTTATGTGTTATCACATGAGATAACCACTAATGCACCTGATGTGACATTTGATACTTACTTTGCATAGTCGAAGAGCCTGCTGTCCCAGAGCTGATGAGTTCCTTTAGGACCCGAATGGAAGAAACAATAATCTGTACCATCGAATTTGTTAAGACCATCTTCAGAGTTTTTTGACGCATGGCTGTGCACAACATCCAGCAGAACAGTGATGCCCATTGAGTGAGCAACATCAATCATTTCTTTCAGGTCATCTGGAGTTCCATAACGGCTATCAGCATGAAAATGCAGTGTGTTATGAGCAGTACAATCTGAACTTAAGCTGACAATACTGAACACTACCCAAAAGCTACATCAAAGTCAGCAGTTCTTCATCACCTGGCCTCCAGTCATATACAGGCTAATTTTTTCCACCTCTTAAGTAGTAGCAATTGGTTACTAACTGGCAAACAGTTAAAAAACAATTTAAATTTTTTTTAATTATAAAAATTATATAATGCATGCAATGTTTTGCAGAAACAGTTTCAGTTTTATTCTTTCCTTTTAATGTATTAATACATCAAATTCAGTGTAAAAACTGATACAAAAAAGCTTCTATTTAATATTGAGCACTTCTTTAGTTTGTAAAAGACAACTGTATTTATATTACTGGAATAAAGTAATACATAATGACTACAAAAGTAAATGTACATACATGAAAGTCCTAAAAATAGCCCATCTGCAACTCTCTTGCTTAGTTATTTATGTACTACATTGTTTTCCAGATTTTTAAATAAAGACTTTTGTCTCCTGTGTCCAACACATTTATTTCAACTAACTGGGCCAGTTAAAACTTCCTGTATATATAAATTTAGCCTAGTTGTCACTTGAGCTTCACCAAAATGAACAAAAAACAAACAAAAAACCCAACCAAACAAAAAATAAAGAAAAAATAAAATCAACTGACAAAACCAAGCAAACATACAACAACAAAAAAAACACACCAAAAAAACCCAAAACAAACCAGCATCATTCAGGTTTATCATAATTTTCTTAACAATTACCTGAATACATTTACCATCTATTTCCATCCTAGGCCTCAAATCAAAGTACAGCCTGTTTCAAGCATGGGAAAAAGTCTCAAAGAACAGCTGATCACTATGCCCCATTGATTTCAGAGGTAAGAGGAAGCTAGAACAAATATCTAAGACATTTCTTTCTTTTTCCATTAAACACAAACTTGCAAACACACGCATACAGGCATATTGAATTCAATGGATGGGGAGTAAGATAAAAGAACAGAGAAGATGCTAAAATGCTTAAAGGTACCTTGATGCTGCAAAGAAGCTTGTGACCTGATAACCAAAACTGGCATAGTATGCATGTTCCATAATAGCCATCAGCTGGACACAGTTATATCCTATAAAAAAAAAAAGAAGAAATAAACCAAACAAACTTATGCCTTAAAGATAGTTAAGAGGATGAACAGTTGTCTATACATAATCATTAGAGGCAACTAAAACAAGAGAAGACTCAGAAATGGGTAACTAAAGATTCAGTCTCTCTCAAGTAATTCCACCTAACAGTTGATAGTTACATAATCCTCCATTAAAAAAGGAACAATTTGTCAAGCGATTCACATATAACTAACTGTACTAAACTGAGGTGTCTTGATTTACAAAGCAATAATTTATATGCAAATATAATCTTAATGTTGCAATATCAACTATGACAATCTGCATGCCCTGAACTTCTGCTTCGCTTTTGACATTTGCACTCAGGGGGTGTGGGGATGCGGCGTAATGGCCTAGCTTGTTATGAGACAGAAATACAGCTAATTTAGCATACTTTGTGAGAAAGGTTGAGATGTTTATGACCAAGATAGTTTATGAGATGTTTATGATTCTTGTGCTATTCTCTGGGGCTGGAGATCCGCTAAGCTGGCACCCAAACGGCCGAAGGAGAGAGTTTTGTGAAGATGGCCCTGTTTCAGCTAAACCAACAGGAGCAAACAAATCTTGAAGGCCACAGTGTCTAAGCAGAGACCTTTGCCTAATTAACATCAAAAATAATATTAAAGTTTACACCCCCGAGTATGGTCATGAGCCTAAAGGAGTACTTGCTAAACATAAATGACTACATGTTACTCAACTCTCCAATCAAGTCATAGTAAATATCACCTAGAAGGCAGGAGCAGGCAGAAATAGGATATAAAAATCACAAAGGGAATACACCTCTCAGCAGAAGGGGCAAGAGCTGGGGGTATGAGGAGGGACAGAAGACTGGAAAATCTAGCAGAAGTGGTTGACAGGCTGTACTCCCTCCACCCAGGACAAGGACACCTTCTTGGTAAGAACTGTGTCTTCAATATACAGTATACCTTTTATTTCTATTATCTATTAGTGCTATAAGTCAGGCCTGCACCTCTGACTGCATCAGATGTTACCCAGGAATTCTTTATTTGAGCTTGATTATCCTTTTGCAGTCAGTGCATTTATCAGCAGCAACTCTGAATCTCTCTGTCACTTTAATAAATCAAACCTATCTGTTTAACTTCAGTGTTAAGTCCTTAACTGGACTCTGAAACAGGTAATTACTGTTTCAACAGGAGCCCCATAGCCAGGCTCCAAGATAGACACAAGTGTGTCAGTTGCAAGCCCTTCAGGTGGGGCTCTGAGACAGGACTCTCAGACATACCTTAGAATTTGCAAAACTTCTCAGAGAAACCCTTGGGCTCTGGCAGGCAAACATCTCACTCCCATCCTTAACATGACAGGGGTAGTCAGTGGCTACATTTACTAGATCTTATGTTCTATGGAATCTATTTTTTACCACTTCAACTTTTTTATCAACTTTAAATTATTACATTCCCCCTCTACAAGAGTATTTCAAAACAGAGAGAACACCAAAATCATGTGGGTTTGTTCCAAGTTTACCAAAAAACCAAGGCAGTACAGGAAGGTAGGAGACACGCTGTCTCTTGTATTGCCTAAGACAGTTCAGTGCAATATTAAAGGAGGAAAATCTAAAGGGAAAAAAGCATATTACAGCTGAAGCCACAGTACTTGCCTCACATCTTAACTAAAGCAATCTTTACTATCACTAAAAAAGTGCCCCTGATAGCTAGCAAGTGAGGACTATTGGCAAAAGATAACCTTCAGGTTTAACCTACAGTCTGTTGAGACTCCCACCACCTCCACTTTATTAGTTTAGCCAAATACTTCACTTCATTTTTTAATTTGAAATGATGATGTTTTCTTTTTTATTGTTCTTGCTTTTAGTTTAAAAATCTGGAACTATGGAAGAATTATAGTTAGAAAATAGCTGGCATGAGTTCAGGATTTTGTTAGACTCATTGCTGGTTTTATAATCTGGGCTTATTGCACTTATACAGCACTTTTTTTCTATTTTTGATGAATTTGATGCAACATAGCATCTAATCAATCTCATTCAGTTTGCTTGCTATGTATTTTGCTATGTCATGCACATTTCTACAAACTATTATATCTCAGCTTTGTTAAATACTGATGGCTTTAAGCGTGTCCAACAAGACATTTCAAAATGAAATCTAATATCACTTAAAAATACATTTAAAAAGAACAAATAAGACTTAACCCCCACAGCATTTAGTTAACATAAATAAGAACAAACATCTGTAATTTCTGCATACCCTAAACATAATTTTGATACTGCTTTTATTTTGTGGTGTATCAGTCTTTTCATGACATTTCTGCTCTCAAAAGAAAAGTCTCTAGATAAAGAAGAAAGCTTTCATAATTCTGTTAAATATATTCACCTCCTGGAATGACTGGCATTCTTTGACAGTAGAGAAAGTAACAGATACATAACGCAGAATCCAGCTTTACTGTTTGGTTTGGGGTTTGAGGGCCTCTAGATGCACAAATTCCCTCATCTCACCTGTAAGCTCAACTTTATTGAAAGGCAAAAGCAACACTCACTCAACAAGTAAACCTACAAGAAAAACATGGCTTCTTCAAGCACTCTGAAAAATAAATAATAATAAACAAAATCAAACAACATATAGGCACAGCCACCATCCACAGAGGTACCAGCCACGGATGTCACAATTATTTAACAGTTGAGTGAAACAAAACGTATTTCATCACAGGGCAGTAAAACCCATCAAGTTCTGATACTGTTACAGAAACAGTGTAAAGACATCACAGGAAAAAATAACTATCAAATAGAAAGTAAGGTGAACAGGTTTGCTATGTTTCCAGAAATAATCATGCCAGCTGTTTCTTTCATACATCCCCTTCAATATACTAGATCTTTTAGAAAAGCATTTCTCACGTTTAAAGTTTCCATGCTCTTTATTTCATAGCAACTGATCGGGGATAAAAAAATAATATCATGCTTCATCTGCCAAACAGGAAGGACAATCCTTTCTATTCAGATCCTTCTTTGTCTTTAGAAAATACTGTGTTCTTAATTGGTTCTACTAATGTATGTCTTTGTTTAGAATCAAGATAATCTCACAAAAACAGGTCCTCTTTCAAGTGGAAAGAAAACCATGATAAAAGTAAATTGCCCTGTAACATTTATCTAGGATTCTGCAATCACATTTTATTTAAAAAGTCTTTTGACTCACATATTCTATTTCAGTCTTTGTTTCTTTTCCATAAAATCCCCTTGTTTATAATTTTTGCTACCCTAAGAATCTATTTTTACAGTACATGTAATCTGAAAATAAAAAAACCAACCCTATAGACACTTGACAATTATCTTTTCTAATAAGAGAATGGGCACATAAAAATTTAATCTCTGTAAGTATCTCTATTATTACTTACCAAGATCCTTTATTCTAGGTAGTACATTGTATGTGAAGTTTTTATAAGAAGCTACTTTCCCTTCCGGTGAAGCAATCCCCACATGAGATTCATAGATTCGTAGGCTTTTTAATTTCTTGGGGGAAGGATGCTTATGCTGTAAGAAGAAAACCAGTTGTCGTTGGGATACAACAGCTTCAAAGTGTCACAATCACACAATTGGCACAAAATGGAAAACAATTTAAGGTTTGTTTTGTCTGTCCTGTAAGAGCACAAACATTTCAGAAGTAATTATGCATTCTAAACTGTTAAAGCAAATGTCTATTTCAAATAAACATTCTTCATGAACAAGAAATTGGACATCCATGATTCAACACTTATAACCTTTTTAAATTACCCATTAATGTACAGATCTATAGTAGCCATTATACTATGAAGTTCTTTCACATTACTACAAAGCTTTTTGCAAATAAAAGACAATAGAAAGATAGGTTTTTATTCTTTAAGCATACCTAGTTTTTGCAGGTATTTGAAGTTGCTCTGCCTTCTCCAAACTAAAATTTATAAATATTTTAGTCCTAATGTACACAGTTCCACTAGATAGAATCGTCTATATTCCCATTACTTAGTATTAAAAAAAAAATAATTAAAAAATTAATTAAAAATCCCAAGTCTGTACGTGAGTACGTGGTATTTCTAGATGTGTGAAAATATTAAAAGAATACAGAGACAACTGAAGTTCATCATAAAACTTCCTCCATATACATGAAGGGCTTACAATTGACAGGGATTTTACTTTTTGAAATGAAAAGTCTTGTCTGAAGAAACTTAGGAAAACTACTGCTTACAACTTATTTTTCCCAAAACAGATTTTTCTTTTCCTCCCTCTCTCAGTTAAAAAAAGTTACAAGCTTTTAGATTCTATTTGTTAACTTAATATTCAAGTCAATTTTTGAAAAGTTAGAACAAACTCAGTAAAAACACACATGTACATGAACAGACTTAAAAGCATAATGTGAAGAACAAACTTCTGGCTGAGGTTTGCTCCCTGTATTTTACTTCCACTTCCACCTCTCCTATTCATAAAAGGACTTGTTGGGTTTTTTTTCCTTACCTAGCTAAGTAAGGCATTATCTGCACCCTAAATGTTCTTATCTACTTTTCACTTCAGGTCATACAGATCACTGCATTTCCTACTAACTCCCCATTCCTCTTACGATGTGTCAAACAGCATCATAGATATAGAGTAAGTCACTAAATTCATACAAAGTATACACCTAAAATACAAAAATTAATGTGGATTATGTAATAATTGTTTTGTTCTTTAGTTGTGGGGTTTTTTTTTTAACTGATTTTTCCATGCGAGTCATCCTTTCTCTGTCAAGCAGATGGTTCATAATTTGATGTGCATGCTAAAATTTTACTCAAAACAGAGATCGCAGCACCTCTAATACAGAATGCTGCATAACATTTTTTTAGTGAAAATACCAAAAAGTGTAATAATTTGAAATAACATCACTTGGTCTGAATGTTCTCCTAGGTTATATTTAATATATCAAGTAAAGAGTTCCCCCCCTCATAGCACGGTATGAGAAGCGAGAGGGCTTTGATATCAATAAACAGACTTTTCTGATACAAAGAAACTAGGATTTGACTGGAGCCTGAGCATCTTATTTCGGAAAGATTTTTTCTGATTTCATACAGCACTGACTTATTATTGGAGTACTGAACTTTGTATTTGTGGCTATCTCATAAACCCAATTCTAAAAATTCCTTGCTCTCCTCTGTACCAGGAAGGGCTGCCTAGTCCTGGGATCATTTTCAAGCTTGCCTAAGCATGTGGGAAGCCAAGTTTAAAATACCACCTTAACGGGTAACTAGCTTTCATATACTCTACAGGAGATTGAAAAAGTAACTCAAAAACATCCATCATTAAAGTCACTTGTGTCTATCAAAGCCAGAAATAAGAACCCTTCACTTCTCAGGTAAGTACTTCAACTAGTCTACTACCTTTTTTTTTTGCTTCCAAGCAGGAATACAACAAAGACCTGATACATGATTTTATACACCTTTTGAAAATAATAGTTAGGCCTTACTATATATGACTGTGGTGGATTCCAGTGTACCCAATCATAATTCACTTTGTCTTCATCACGGACTACGTATCTTGCCCAAGGTGAAATACGATAAAGAAGATCGCCATTTTGAGCACGAATCACCACCTATAAAGTAACCACAACATATTCATGCAGTCACATATAATTCATAGAACACCTCCTATATAAACCGCAGTAGATAATGAAATAGTACACTACACAGAAATTTAATTTAAAGATGACACAAATATACAATACCAGTCAAGACAATGAAGAATAACCCTGTTCACAGAGATGATTTGCAAAGGGAGAGCAAACCAGGCATATCAGACACAGAAGTGATGTTCACAAGCCAGAGCTGAAAGGTGAGGATATATATGTAAGCTTCGTATAAGTAATGGGAGAAAGAGCCTTTCCAAATGGATTACTGTTAGGTTCCCTTATTTCCCCTGTCATTGCTATTTCCCCACCACGTTCTTATAAATTTAAACAGACGTGCAATGTAATGCCATCAAGATGAGAACTGTGATTTGTTTACTTAGCAAACAATCCAGTAAGCCAATTTTAATATCTTAATTCCTCTTCTCTATGTTCTGTGAGTCCTGACAGATATTTTATGGACCCGAACCACAGATCAACAGAATAAGCACAGGACAACTTTCAGTTCAAGAAGGAAAAGCATAAAATCTAAATAGCTGGGTTTCTTCTGCTACCTTTCAGTTTCTCTGGATGCAGTCATCTTTCTAATAAAAAAATAAAGTATTATCATCTGGTTTACTTTCCCTATTTGGTTTCCTCTATTTCATAAGAAATTAAAAAGGACCATTCTTTTCCATTCCTTCAAAAAGATCGTAAAACTTCACCAGAAAAGTCTAGGAGCTCTTTGGAGGATTATAATTTTACACAACAGAAACAAAATTTAAATCATTACTAGGATAATGTTATAATGGAACCTTGAAGAAGACAATGTATTGGAGGAGTCTTTGATATTGAACAGGTAATCTCTGCTCTATTGAATAATTAATGTAATCTGTAACTTATAAAATACCCTTGGGAAAGCATATGAAAATCCAGGATTGGAAGGTAGTGTTGTTGACTGGGAGAGTGTTGCATGTTTAGGAGCTAGGCGCAATATGTCCATGCTGTGTTGCACATGTCTCTTAGCTGCAGGACAACCTCAGCCACCTAAGCATAGCGGAGGGGCCTGCAGGCAGCTCCTTCTTGCTACTGGTGACTATGCCACCCACATGGCCTCACTTTTGTCTAAAAGCACAGCAAGGAGTAGAGTTGTTTTCTCATAAGGAAATTATATACTACCATGAATTATCAAAAAGGAGAGTTTCTCTCCAAGGAAAGGATCTGCTTTACACAGCATGCCATGGGAAAACCAACCAGAGCATCATCTGATGCCATGCTAATGCAGGATGCCCAGCAGAAGGTGACTTGCTCACTATCAGTATCCCTTCTCTTATTCTAATTAAAACAGTTATCCTATGAAGCCAAATCTTTCAGGCCTTTCTTCTTGAGATGCAGAAAGAATCCTGCTCCATCTCTCTCACCTTAACCCACCTCCCTCCTTCCTCAGTGCAGAAGGAACAGCTCTTCCACTCTGGTTTTGCTTATTATTTTGGCTACCATTATAACAATAATACAGAAGAGTTGCAAATTAAAACCCAGAAAAGTATAAGCAAATGAAGTCCTGAAATTTTTCATTCCACTTTTGTTAAGAACTTGCTGGCTGCTTTTTTCATTTTGTTGTTCGTTTGTCATGTGGCTTTTTTTCTTTTCTTGTAAGGAGAACTACGAACATAATAAGCCTCAAATGAAAAAGGATGGGGGTGAACTTTTCTATTTCTCTCATTTCTTTTTTTTAATAAAAGAAACTTTTCTTCACACGCAATTCCTAACAAGTAGTCTGGAAGAAAACAATTATCAAAGAATTCCCTTTTCATCTATGGCACATGTCCTTCATTACTTTGACAGATTGTCTGTATCCTTAACTCAACCACAGGGGGAAGTAAGATGAAAATATGCACACACAGTAGGTTAATGGAAGTTGGTAGAGCAAGGAAGTATGATTGCTGTGTCTCTCAGCATATATAATTATAACTCTGAAATTCAAAACAGCTAATCAGAAAAGTCTAAGAAGTTACTGAAAACACTGTGCAGTTGCATGGAAAATTTCTTCTGTCAACCATGCTAGCAAACCTGGCCAAGATAGCATTTCTGCAAATTGCACCAACACAATGAAGATCCTCCTAGCTAATAGCACTGACAATTTGCAAGTTATTCTTAAAATAACAATTATATCCTCTTTCTGATATCACACTTCTGACAACACTATTGCTTGTTTTATTTATTTGTCCCAATCTACCCATCACAGAACTTACTGCATATAAAAATACTTAGTAAGTCACGTTAGCATTCTTTTTTCTCTAGTATTCTAGTGTAATTTACATTATAAAGGTTTATGAGGAATGGGAACATTTTATTTTATTAAATATGAGCTAATTAATATAAATTCAGAGCATTAATAGATGTAGTACTGGTTTAATTCAAATATGATACTGAACAGGGGGAAGAAAGTTTTTTAATTATTAAATACTAAAACCAGTCATGCACACTAATTTAACCAATTTAGTAGTTAAAAACACTTAAGAAAGATTAGAAACACATTTAAGTGAGCAAACAGTTACTTCACTTTTTTAAACTCACATTTCCACAGTTATGCTGCACATGTACATTAACCATATCTCTGCATTTCATCCCTCTGGAATTACGAACACTTCTGTTGTTCCATAGTTACTCAACCCAAAGAGGCTATATTCTCCCTGATTTCTGAGGCATCAGTGCACCTGTTTTACCAATTTTTTCAAGAAGCCATTTTCTTTAAGTACTTGTCTTGCTTTTATTCAAAGCATCTATCAGGTCAAGTTCATTGTCTATATTTTTAAGGAAAGAGATACTGTTACAGAAACTTGTAAGAGTTCCCAGCAACTTGCACAGCCAAAATTTTAATAGCTACAAATAAAACCCTCAAGAAGAACAGGCATACATGTATTTCTCATATATTCTAACAGCAACAATGTAGAGCCATAAACCCGTGGTGCTAACCTACCACTTTCTACAAGGCTTGGGTTTACACATTTAACCATTTTAACAGTCTAAAGAGTCTGCTTCACCATATGGATCATTTTTCTGTTTCATTTTTATTTTAGAACAACTTCCAGTTTTGTTATGTGAGATTATAAGAAGCCTCCTATTTTCTAAAGAAAAGGACACATTTATCCAACAGTAGAAGACATACAATTTATCCATGTGAGTGTCAGAAAATGTCTAAGAAAGTGTTAGGGAGCATTTATTTTAAACAAGTATACAAAAAATTGTTGTTTCTATCTTCACAGTATAGGTCATCTTAAAACAAGGACTACTTTCAAAACACATCCAGCCATGGTTCTACCTGGTTGAACCTCACTATAACAACAGAAACCCCAATTTTGCCCACGTGTTGCTGTCATTTTTTAACATTATGAGCTATGCAGAGAAAAAGCATAGTCAGGAGGAACATAGCTAACCCTGAAAAAGAATCATTATGACACTAAAGGTGGTAAAGTTGAATCCTATTTTCCTCTGATTTACAATAGCATAATAAACATTGTTTCTTCAGACCTCTGTCAAGTGATCTCTAATGATTTCAGTTTATTTCCTATGCTTGCTTAATCCTTTCCTTAGTTTCAGTAAATGGGATTCACATAAATCTTTCTTTGCCTTAATTACCACACTCTAAACTTAACTTCTTATTCCTTGATCCTGATACTGTAGAAAGTTGATCAATAATTACAAGTAGAAAGATTTCAGATAACACTTTATAAGTTTTCTTGAGACAGAACTCCCACATCATCATGCTTAGCTGAGGCACAAGCAAAACAAACTGTAAAAGTTGAATAGCACCCCAAAACAAAGAGCAACTCAGCCCAAGACTGACAAAAATAATTCTAAAGGAAACAGTTCAACAGCTTTCATCCTCATATTTGCTTTGGCTTTCTTGAAACAATTAGCTACAAATAAAAGTTGTAATAAACAGAGTAATAATATAAAATACACATTTAAAACTGGGAGTCAGAAAAGCAACTCTTGCTCCGTTCACCCCTAAATATAATTTGCAATACATTTTCTGCAGTGTTTAGATGTATAAAGTACCTGCCATGTATAATCTGCACCTACACCTACAGGTTATATATGCATAAACTACATGGACTATAGTCATTACACAGCCCTTTTGACAAAGCACCTGTGAGTCTATTTAGCAGATCGTACATTCTCTCCAAATTTGCTTTTTTAATACTTTCATTTTTTTTAAGTTATGATGCATAACCTAAGCTAGCTATCAGTCCACCAACATTTTACAGCTAAGTTTACATTTTCTAATTAACCCAATGATGTCCTCCAAAGAACATATATAAAATCATGATGTTCATTAAATAGGCTTTTTCAAAGTTGCCTTTGGATTTACATACTTCATTTTTAAGAGGTATGCAGGACATCATGGTATGATATAAACACTACAATTCCTATTAAATAAAGCGTTAAAAAAATGCATTTGTCAAGTGAATCAAGCAAACTGGCAAAAATTTAGTCAAAACTAACCTTTTTCTTTTACACTTATATAAGCTTTAGTTCAGGAAATCCTAGGTAAAAATAGTAACTGTATTTCTAATTATTTTCTTCCACTTTTGCTGGTTCTAAGAACATATAACAGAGCATATATCTTGCTGTCTTTTAAGAATAGAGACCACAGATAAGGTTGCTAGAAAAATCAGTTAAACTTAGTTGTTATGTGTAATAAACAATCATGCATGGTATGCAGAAGTTCTGCAGTAGGCGTTTAAACACTTACATGCCAAACAGCCCTTTGTCATCAATGTTTTCATATTACAATTATGTACCTACATGATGGCTTACCCTGGGCTTTCTTCACCTTTGTGATTTAAGTCAGCTTTTCAACACTTCATCAATATGAGCTGTTAAAATTATCAGGAAGAAGCAGTGCTCATCACTACAGAAAACATTCCAACAAGAGGACAGGTAGAAGGAGGCAATTCAAGTTTCCTAATCAAAAATAATATGCAGACTGAGGAAGGTGTGTTTAAAATTATTAGGCAATAGCCAAAACTAAGGTAAGAAGAAAAATTTATATAAAAGAGTTTCATTTACACTTCCCAAGTTTAGAAGGACAGAAAAACAAACAAATCCAAAAAACAGGTGAAGAAAACTTGACACCATCTACAGTAAACAGTTGTCTGAAACTTAAGATGAGCATTTTAATATCACACTGAACAATATACAGGCAACATAACACTTTGTTTAGAGGAAAGTCTCTTACATCAGCTAGCATACTGTCTACTTCATATTTAGAACTCTGTACTAAGAAGTTGTTTTCTTACTTCACCACAGATTCCAAGATGGTTTACCTACTGGAAATTTTTAACTCAGGATTCTGGAAAATTCAAAGTTAGTCATGCAGCATTTGCCTATCTTAACACTAGATACAACTCACCTTAATAGTCTTTCTAGGTTTTTTCGCTCCTCCAGTGGTAAACATATTTACACAATAATACAGAAAAAGTTAAAATTCTTGATGAACTTGGAAGCCAGAACCATGTGACAAAGTGACATATCAGTGTAAATACATGTAAATACATGCAAATACATGCTACCACACAAATAAACAAGTGTAAGAAAGAAACAAATGAAAATGTCCTCCAAAATTTGGTACTGAAAAGTCAATTTACTCCAAAAACCAGACATGGAATAGATATTCATATAAGCACAACTGTAAAACAAGAAAGTAAAGAGCTTAACCTAAGCTGCTCCTCTTTTGCGTGTAAAGGTTAGCAGTAGACCAATGTAATTAGTGCAGTGAATTTCATAGATGAGTACACCCAAGGCAGTGAAAACACATCCTGGTAACCCGAGGTTTAAGGCGTCAATGGTGATGAAGTGATTAATTTTTAAGAACTTTCACATCTGAATAAAAATCACTAGAAAAACTGAAATGTAGAGCTATAATAAGAGTAAACATACAGCCAACAATGACTGGCTTTGAAGGTATATAAAAACTGCTGTGCAAAGGTGCATTCCAATTTTCAAAATGCTAGACTGCTGGGAGACAAAGCAGGACCTAATTCCCACAAGAATATTAGGACCAAAGTGACAATGTGGTCTGCATCTGTCCTACTAGAGTATAGGGAATTCAAGAAATGAGAGGTAAACAGTTTAAAACTAAATACAATGTTTACAGGTCTGTTTTGATGATGTTTAAAACTCTCAAAAGCAGTTTATTACAGTTAAGGAGAAACCTGTGCTCTAAAGGCAGTTTGGAATCACACAGAAAAGGCAGTAATGCACTGAAGAAATGCAGAAGCTGAAATAGGTTTCATTTAAATTAAAGGTGCTTCCAATGCAGGACAAGCAAGAATCAGGGGCCTCAATTTTCAGAGACACTGAAAATTTTTGAGATGCTTGAGTATCCCACTGTTCTGCCTTTCCAAAGTAGTATGGGTGCTCCATAGCACCTACAGCACATATGACAACCGCTTCTAGATGTCTCAGGGCATTTAAAGGAAAACTCAGCACTTACATTCAGGCAACTTCCAACCTTCTGTGACTCAGTGAAATTTGTTGGCTTTTTATGAAAAGAAGCCACATATTTTTTCTTAAGAACAAAAAACCTGAAATTTTTGCAAGTCTAACAACTTCAAAAGTTTAGTCAAATTCAGTTAAAATGTAACCCCATGTATAACATGCAGATTAATGTGGTTGTGCTATCACTATGAGAGATGAAACTGTGCAAGTAACAGGCCACAAAACACCACGTTTAAAATTCATGTTTATAAATATCCCCTTTTCTTTTGCATTTGCCTGTTTTCACCTTCTATTCACATTAGCTTCATTTGGCTACCTCATCTTCCAGTGTACCATATACAGCTCTTTAGAACAGCATGGGATACTAATTCAAATGACAGTTATGTACAAGATCAGTCAATTTCTATGCCCCCCCTTGCACATCTTTAGCTTTCAGTTCCTGCATCTAAAGCAGACTAACTCCATACATCAGCATTGTATTCAATTATGATGTATTCCTGGAAGTCGTCTTCTGTTTCTCCTGATGATGACACAGGGTCAAACAATAAAAAGAAAAATAAGCCATGCTATCTTGATAAGTCCTTCTTATTCAGATATTTATTTTGATTTAAAACTAGCATCTGATGGAGATTGTTGGGGTTTTTTAAAATAAAGAACTAATACTGATATTTTTGAGGTTTGAAAATTTGTTATATAGTGGTTTGTCATTTATACTCAAGTTGGGGAGAGGAAAATGAGGTGGTGATAACTAGATACCTGATGAATATATGCAAGCCAATAAACTGCTCTGAAACACTGTATTATTATTTCATTACTTTAATAGCTCAAAAGCACTTGGAATGATTGTTGGTATATGTGGCTTTTAATAGAACAATGAAATTAAATTGACCATCAAACCAACAATAGCTAATATAATGAGAGTGGACTAGCTTTAATATAAATATGGAAATGCCAGTGATTTGTTATTCATATAAGTGCCATAAGATATTATTTCAAACATGTACAATTTATAGTATTTCATCAGCTTCATTTTTATTCGTTTCTGAGACAAGATTATCCAAACTTAGAAGCCACAAGAACAGTG
Organism: Actenoides lindsayi; assembly: GCA_025331215.1. Classification (NCBI taxonomy): domain Eukaryota; kingdom Metazoa; phylum Chordata; class Aves; order Coraciiformes; family Alcedinidae; genus Actenoides; species Actenoides lindsayi. The sequence continues at coordinate 152,597 of WTSP01013099.1, forward strand.
GTGACAACACCATCTTATCTCAATAGCATGGACCTGATTTGAAAGTAAGTTCAACCCCAAAACTAAAAGCATGACAGGATTAGGTCTTAAAGACTCTCTAGGAAGCTTATGTTATATGCTGCAATAACACAAATTTATTAGGAATTAAACATTAAGGTATTTCCCTCCCTCTGTTGTTCTAAGTAAGAGTGAAGGGGGACAAACACAACTGCTTGTACACCAAGATTTTTTTAGTATAATATACAGTGTAGAAGAGATGTTTACATTTTCACTTCTCCAAAAACAGGGTGAGAGAAAGCACTACAAATTTAGAAGAATAGAAAAGACTCTAAACCAACTAGAATTAGTCTCTCCAAAACTTTGTATTTAGGACATACTGCTGCTGTAAGAAAATCTGGTCTTTGATTTTACTTCATAAATGCAATTCAGATTTAAAGACAGTTCCTGCGTTTCAGTCACACAATCCTGCTGTAAGATCATACTTGTTTCTTTAATTGTTCATCTTTTTCTGAACTTTCTCAAGTTGCTACAGAAACAGAGAACTGAAGTTTACCTACCAGCTGAAAATAACTTCCACTGTACATCTTAGCTGTGTGCTTTTCTTCCAGAAAGCATATCCAATCCTGAGTTTAGAACCCCAGATAGTGTAAGTAGTTCTGATAATCTCTGGTCAGTGCATAATGTAAATTGACCCCACTTACAAAAGTAAATGAAATCAAATCACCACCCTTGCCTTACTCTCACACACACAGAGGAAACTGCAGGGCAACTATGACCATTTTCTTTCTACAGATCATACTGGTTTGTGAGAGAGTCAAGTAGTGACGTTTTTGTATGTTTGGTTTTTAATACATGGGATCACAGCAAAGCACTTTCCAGTAAGGTAACGTAACCTCCTACAGAACCCAGGGCCAGAATTTATAGAGTTCCTTGTCTGACAGTTTGCTTTAAAGAATATTTAGACAAAACCAGAAAAGGGTGACAAAAAGTTGGAATAGAACAGCGCTGTTAAGAGCTTCATTCTGGAATTCTCATTCAACCCAAGAAATTTTAGAAACCAGATAGAACATTTTCCTAATAGCCTCAGAAATAGAAGGCAAGGAATGCAGAAGCAAACAGCTTCTTACTCTTCTTGCTACTGCACAGCCCTGCCTAACAAAACTCAGGAGGGGGAGCAAGGAGAAAAAAGGATCAGAGTTGTTCGACACTTCAGCCTCCCCTAGCCAGGAGTACCTTCCCAAATGGAGCCTCCAGCCAAACTGGTGATGGATGAGGCATGGAAAATGGGAGATCTTTCCAGAACCCACTTTCCACTGAAAAATTCTACCACACACTATTCATATGGCTCCAAATAACCAAGAAATCATGCACATCTGTCAAGGTGCTTGCAGTCACTGAAGTTGCTTCATAACAAGCAAATTGAGTATAAACCTTGAAAAGAAGTTTCTGAAAGAATGTACAGCAAGTGCTTCTGCCTGTCCTCCTTCTGGAACTGCAAATTGGTTACACTGGAAAGAAAAAGTATTAGAACACTCTGGTCACATGACTCGAAGTCTCCCTTTCTCCAGCTTCTTTCTCCCACTCCCCATCCTGTCCCGTCCCCCCCCCCATCAATTTAAAATTGCTGTCAAAATTAACTCAGTCAAGACAAATCTGTCTGGGGTTGGTTTTGTTTTGTTTTTCTTCCAAGCAATCATCTGGCAAAGAAGTCTGCTAAAGGGACAAGCATTTAAGTCAAATATTGAAAAAATTACTCCTTAGCTATCAGACACATGGTAATATTTCTCAGGTGGTTTATATATTTAACAAAGTTTGGCAGAGGAATCTGTGCAGTTTAAAAGCCAATGAAAGTGGGGTCTATTTGCAGTACACGTTATTTTTCTTAATTATATCATCACACCAGCTATTAGGACTATAATCTAAATTTATTAGTGATATTCAATTTGTTCGCAATTCCCCCTTCTCTCCCCTTCCCTTCTCCCCCTACGAAAGAACGTAAATTTTTAAAATATATCAAAAAAACTAAAGCCTATTTCAAAGCTAAGTCATGAAGCAATGCCTTGCTTTTCCAAAAGAGGGAGATACAGCTCCATTTATGAAATAAACATTTCAATTGCAGTGAAGAATCTAAGAATATATTTAGCTAATTTACTAGATCATATTAAAAAGGAAAGCTTTTGTTCTTTTATTCCATTTCCATGATTCTCTCAGAAAACTAAGTGAAGTTAGTAAATACTAAGGAAAATACCATATCTGAATAAAAAAAATAAAAATCAAAAGATGGATATGGTGGCGCAGTATTATAAAAATATCTGTAAAGAAAAAGGAAAAAAATACCATAGAAAAACAAGACTTAAAATCCATGAAACCTTAGAAGAGTTGATACAAATGAAAGCAGTATCACATAGAAAAATTCCCAGTAGATTTCAACAAGCACAAGTGTAGAGACAATACTTCACTTAACAGTCATAAAAACATGATTTCTACAGGAAGAAATGGTAGACTTTATAACTGTTAGCTACGCAAAGGTGGCATTATTAGGTAGCGAAGGACAACCAATTTATTTTTAGAATAGGAAAACACCACACCTATCTGCGGGACAGCATTCAAACTTTTCTTTCAGTCTAGAATCCATATTTTGTAAGTGTTTTTCAAAATCTAATTGGTAAGAATCAAAGGAAAACTGGAATCTCTAAAATATTCATTTCATAAATACTTTTTCCCCCACTGTGACTTAACCAGAATCAACTTATTTTAACAACAGTGATGTAGCTCAAAGACTATAAAAATTTCTATGCATAATATAAAAGCATTCATATATGTATTATGTAACTGAGAAGCTTGGTGTAGGATAGCACACTCTGAAAAGCAACTATAATAATAAAGCACGTTACACACAGTAAGTGTAACTTAGAGTTGTTTCAAGCCATGCCAAGTAGAAAAGAAGCTGCTGAAGTATGTAATAGGGGCACCCAAGCATTAAGTATTACTTATCCTCAACTATAAAACATTTGTATATAGGACAACTGCTGCATAATGCACCTTTTGTTTGGGTGGTTGTGGCATACCACACTTACTTTTTGGTATTCCCATTTACAGCTATTTCAAACCGATAGCCAAATGACTTGCAGATGGGGGACATCATGCTCAACACCTCTATTTCCTGTCACTCACTCCCATGGCGTCTTAAAACTGGGGTAGCCTACAGCTCCAAACAGTCCTTCCACTGGGCTCTCCCTCTTCTTTTTGTCTCCCTGTCCAGCAGTTCAGAGTCCCTAATACCTTAGGTCACACTCTCTTTGGTGGATAATAAGAAGTGCATTGTTAGGTGCATTAACTGCTTTCTGATATTCCAAAGTAGCATACCTCAAATACTTCATCGTAATGCCTCAGAGAAGTCCCCGAACAGCTCCAGTGTTGGCTCTGTTGTCAGTACAAATTCAATTTGGCAAGACTTGGGCATCTGAGGTATGGAATAAGTCCATTAAAACATGCAAGGTAATCTTCCACTTTCTCCTTGACCTATAATCTTTTCTTAACATTACAAACACAGCTGAAAATTAGGAAGTACATACCAGTAAACCACACTGAAAAGAGTGTCAGAGGCTTTACCTAACTAGTGGCCCTATCTTCAAAACAAAACCACAGCCATATTTTTCCATACTGATAGGGACTTTCAGACTTCAAATTCCATTTCAAGACTCCTTCTTTAAAATGTCTCTTCTTCCTCCAAAACATCCACATTTTGCTTTAACACGCACCTAATTTCAACTGAAAGAATTAGTCTTCTGTATGGATAAACTAAAAGGAAAGTATTTTTAAGCAGCAAAATCTCCAACCAAAGAATTGTGCAATCTTCTAAATCACAGGAGAACTAAGTCTGCCAAAATAATTGTATATGAATATTTTGAAGTGCTGAGCTCAGCTAAAAGGCTATGAAGAGCAAGCCTATTGCATTACAATGCCTCATCTCTGCTACAATCTCTCTTGTAAATCCACAAGTAGCAGCACATTGTTTATCAAATCCAAACAGGCAAAGTCAAAAGACCATTTACCTCCCAATGAGATAACAACTCTTCCTGCTAGTAAACCTAATCTGTAATCCAGAGAAGTCTATGGTAACTTGCTGAAGCAGCATGGCTTGCAGTCAAGCAATGAAACATGAAGTATTGCCACAGATTTAACTAATGCTTTACTTCCCATTCAGCACCACTGATGGTGAAACGTATATGCTAAATGACTTAAGTTTTGTTCCCCAAAGTTCAAAATGCAGGAATGCCATGTCTGCTCCTTCTTACACATAGATTATATACAATGATGCTGCACAATGCTTGTTGCATTCAGTGTTCAATCTAGCAAACTTGGTAATTTTTATTTTTATCCATCCTACACACCATTTAAGGCATGAAATCATTTAAGACATAAATTTTAAGTGACATGGAACTTCACAGACTATGAGCAGGAATACTGCCCACGTCCCCCTCAGATGAGGCAAAAACAAGAAACACTAGAAGTGTTTACATTTATACATATAAGAAAACAGTGAACACTTCTTCGGGAAGCTTCCCATGGAAATAAAATGTTGTACCTCTGCTAGGGGTACCGAGGGCTCCCTTTGTAAAAGATGTCTGACTGCACATAAGCTATTTATTTACATCTTATGTTACAGAAAACCCATCACATTTTCAACATTTCTATATCTAGAATACTATCCACCAGCCTGTTAACCCATTATTAAAAAGTTTTACGGGTTTTCACATTCTCTTTAAAAGCATCTTCATGCTTTCACTGCAAACTGTTTGAAGCACATGAGACCTGAACTCAGCCAGTCCGATACTACGCTGCTGGATTTCATGACCAGGAGGGTCAGCTGCAACACCATCTACTTCAGTGACAGTAATTACACTTGATGAATTTTACTAACAGTGGTTCCCTGACACTGATTAACCTAACTGCTCACCATATTTGATTCCTTTTCAAGATTTACAAGTTAAAAAAAGCATGCAGATCTACTACAAAGTATAGGATACAGTTGTAAAAACTCTAAGGTTGAAGTTTCAATAATATTCTTCACAACTAACCTTCCTTCTTTCCAGCATCTCACGAGTACAAATGCATTTTTATGCACTTCTAACCATGAATAATCTGCTAAGTGTTCAGACTCAAAGTAGTTCCTCCTTTGCACTCTTTAATATTAAAAAGGGTTATTTGGACTGGAAAACTATTCAAAAGCAGTAGTAGTGAACTTTTAAAATATGTTGTAGAAACTGATAAAATTGAACTGTTTTTTGTGTCAGCCCTAATTCTGTATTTAATTTGGCACCTGTAATGACTGCTCAGCAATCACTGAAACCACTCAAACATGCAAGATGCTGGAATAGCAACAGAAGAATATTGTGTTAACAAGTGCACAAGGTATCAAATCTAATCACCTCATTACAATACAAGACAGCCTCTCAAAAAACTGTGAAGTTTAACATTTGAAAATATATATACGCAGACACATATGTAGATCTGTGTGTGTGAGGGAAGAAAGGATATAGATTTAGCAAATGATGAAATATAGTTTTTCAAAAGTTTCTACGATCTTCTGAGTTGACCTTTCCAGGGAAGAATTATGTTACTTGTTCCCTGATTTGGATATTATTAGTTCTGTCAGCATACAAAGAGAAATTATGAAGGCTACTGTGGTGCCCAGAAATGATTTATTAAAACTCAATCCAAATTAACTGTAAAACAGGGTTTCCTTTTATTTTAGACTTTTATCTATCTATTCTTAATTACATAGAAGTGATTTGAGAAAGCTAGACATTGGTAGTTAACTCATCTGGCTTCAAAAATGTCGTAAGAAACCAACACATTTAATCACTGGTATTTTACAGAAAACTTTCTAATCTTTACATTGCTCCTGGTAAAAGTAACATTATGGAGGCATGTCAGCCATCCTTTTACCTTCATAACTCGAGAGATATAAACCAGAATCACATTAAGCTAGACTTCATGAATGCAAAATTGATATTTAGTTGCATATGGTATTTTAATTTCATGTACCTACACAGCATATTGTCAGGTAAAGTATCAGATAAATTTATTAATCTATAAAATTATTGTACTGACAAATCATTTCAGAAATCATAGATCTACTGTCATAACTAGGAAGCTGAACAACTATTACTATTTTAGTACACCCTCTCCAGCTCATGGAAGAAAACTTAAGTGGTTCTGCTGTACAGATCTCCTATTCAATATTCCAGGGCAGCAGGTAGCACAATCACAACAGCCAATATTTTGGAAGCACATCTTTTCTTATTTAGCTGTCTGAAAATATATTAGAACTCCATCATTAGCCATGTATTTGGAAATTATTTTCATCCAGGTTTGAATTCTTATTGGCCTCTATTTTCCAGTTTTTCTGCATTTTCTGTATTGTTCCTTGGCATTCCTATAAATAATATTAAACAAGTTCTCCATTGCAGAATATTAAGATCTCAACTTTTACCAATATTATCCCCACTCCTGTCCATCTGACACTACTTCAAAATTAGGATCATACAGACTATGGTGAAAACTTAATTTACAGGTATTTTTAAGCACTGGTAAAACTCATTATTAAATAAAGAGTAGCATAACAAGGTGGAAGACTGATTAAACTCTTGCATGCATACGACAACACCTGACATGACGTGCTAAAGAAGCCCATCCATGTTAATTTTTCTAAAAGTTTGCTGTACACTGTGAGAAGTTAATGAAGAATACTCTGGCAGCAAAAGAAGAATTCGATCATTTTCAACCATGAAAGAAGATAAGCACACTTGCTCCCCAATTGCCATCACTGTTTGAATGACCAACTTGCTAACATTTAAAGAAGCTTTGGTTGTCCCAGACCATTTTTCAAATTACCCCTATCAGAATAAGGAAACAGCAGTAAAGAGGCTTAATTTATTAAAGCACAATGTATGAGCTTAATTTTCTTTTTTTTTTTAAATCTGCGCTTATCTCTCGACATGTGTCAGAAGCTTTTTTAAAAAAATAGAAACAACAACTACCACACAACCACAAAAGCAATTGTACTTGTTCACTTAACCCTAAGCTCCCCACTGATCCACGGGAAAAAGAAAAAAGTGCCCTTTCCTAGCAGGTAACCTTATTTTGTAGATGGATGTCACAATCCACAAGGGAGTCACTCAGCTGTTACAAGCATCCATCCCTTCAAGTAGAAATTTATCAGAAGATCTAGAGCAAGCTTTTTAATTACTCATCTTCTTCACTGTTTATACTTACTTACAAGACAACTGTCTGAAGAGCTACAGTAGACAGTCTCCTACTATTGAAAACAGGCAAATGTTTGACCTCTGCTCCTCATTTATTTTCCTACAAAAATATTTTGTGACCTGATCTAAATTAGTGTCACCAGCCACATTCCATCCATTTCCCATTTTGGCTTAGAAATACTTATTTAAAAGGAATGACCTTGTCACAATTTCAAAATTTGGTATTTGCCTGTGTAGAACTGAAGATGAAAACAGTGTAGACAGAACCTAAAGATAAAGACCTTGTGGAGAAGACTTTCACACACCCCCCCCCGGCCACCCCCCCCCCCCGCCACCCCCCCACCTCTCCCTCCCCTCCAATCCTGCATCTCTGCGTCTTTCTTTCAGACTTAATATGATTTTTTGTAAAATAACGAA
>WTSP01013100.1:0-53214 GCA_025331215.1 Actenoides lindsayi
TCTCTCTCTCTCTCTTTCTCTCTTTCTCTCTTTCTCTCTTTCTCTCTTTCTTTCTTTCTCTCTTTCTCTCTTTCTCTCTCTCTCTTTCTTTCTTTCTCTCTTTCTTTCTTTCTCTCTTTCTTTCTCTCTTTCTCTCTTTCTTCTGCTGTTTACAGACTTTTTTTCCTCATCTGTTTGAACAGGGAATAGATGCTGATGTTGTCCTTTTCATGAATAAATCTCTTTTTAGCATGTTGGCCAGAACAATAAAAAAATTATCAAACAAATTAGAGCCTGAACCTGCAACCTTTTCTCATGAAAGGAAACCCTGTTCCTGGGCTAGCTCCCTGGCTTACAAGGGGCTTTTTCTATAAGAAGAGCTGCTCGTGTGAGGTATGTGTACAAGGTCTCAGGAATTTTGCGCCGCAGAACTTGACTGTCAGCCAAAGCTGGAAGCAACTCAGCTGAGGGAATAAAGGTGCGTGTCAGAGACCAGTCTCAATTTCCTTTTCCTCTGCCACCTGACACTGTCATTCACTGGAGGGGCCAAAGTTTGCTGTAGTTTATACCATGGCTTAAGGTCTTGGTGGTATGGTTTGCCTCCAAAGCAAGAATTATGCCTGTTGTTGCTCTTCTATCAGGAGAATTAAGAGTCACTGACTGTAATCTTGAGAAGGAGATTCAATGCAAAGTGGAGGAAATGCTTCTCACACAGCCCACAGATGTGCTGAGGAACCCATTATCTCAGGACATGGTGCCTCTGACATTACATGTATTGCAAAGTAGATTAATGTGAAGAACTCTTCATGAATGCTGATAAATACGAAGGCAGCACCTCAAGCTCAGGTAGCTCCAAGCTGTCAGTATCTGGAGGCTGAGTGTGTCTAACAGAGAAGTGACACCCTATGTCATTCCTCTGCTGTTAGCTATGTGGACCTTTCCCTGGTCTGTTGTGTCTGTTCTCATGTTCAGAGCTCAGAAATACTACCCATCTTTAGCTGGGGTATTTTATGTATAGATCAGGAGGCTGTATGGGACAATGTCTGAGGGACAGCAGAGATCTGCACTTGAGGTTGTCCCCAGCACATGCCTGCTGCTGGGCAGTGCAAGGGGTCCCCAAGTGGGTTTGCAGTAAGTAAAAAGCATCCTTCCCCATGCAAGAGAGGTGCCTTCTCCAGGATTTCAGCCCAGAGAGCATCTATGGAACATCTGCTGCCTTGTTCCCCACCTCTACCATACTTTTCACCAGTTCCACCTCTGTGTGGTGAGGAACAGCTTCAGATTTCTCAGCCTTTCAGAAGGGGAAAATTGTGTTCCTAGAGAAGGTTCCCAGTTCACAGGGTTGTGGACACGGACTGACCAAAGGTGGAAATAATAGGATAGAAAATGTGTCTACAAACCACTGTTTTTGTCAATGACTGAAGTGCATTATTGGGTCACAACAACCCCTGGCAACACTACAGGCTTGGGGAAAAGTGGCTGGAAAGCTGCTTGGTGTAGAAGGACCTGGGGGTTGTTGGTTGACAGCCACCTGAACATGAGCCAGCAGTGTGCCCAAGTGGCCAAGAAGGCCAATGGCATCTTGGCCTGTATCAGAAATAGTGTGGCCAACAGGACTAGGGCAGAGATCATGCCCCTGTACACTGATGAGGCCGCTCCTCGAATACTGTTTCAGTTTTGGGCCCCTCACTATAAGAAAGACAGTGAGGTGCTGGAGTGTGTACAAAGAAGGACAATGAAGCTGGTGAAGGGTCTAGAGAACAAGTCTGAGGAGGAGCAGCTAAGGGAACTGGGGTTGTTTCGCCTGGAGAGAAAGAGCCTGAGGGGAGACGTTATTGCTCTCTACAACTGCCTGAAAGGAGGCTGTAGAGAGGTGGGCATCAGTCTTTTCTTCCAAGTAACAAGTGATAGGACAAAAGGAAATGGCCTCAAGTTGTTCCAGCGGAGGTTTAGGTTAGACATTAGGAAAAATTTGCTCACTGAAAGGAACAGGCTGCCCAGGGTGGTGGTGGTGTCACTATCCCTGGATGCTTTTAAAAGACATATACATGAGATGCTTAGGGACATGGTTTAATGATGGGATTGGCAGGGTTAGGTTAATGGTTAAACTTGATGCTCTTAAAGGTCTTTTCCAACCAAAACAATTCTATGATTCTATGATTCTTTTAGGCGTAATAATAAAGAATTAAATATTATTATTACTAACCTAGGCCTTCAGCAGTCTGGGCTCCCACTGTTGTGAAAATGGCATCTGTGTAAGTCTTTTATGCACTGGAGCCTGCAAGGCAAGCAAACCTCTTCTGGGCATCTTCCTTCACTCAAGCAAGAATAGTCAATAAGGCCTTTGTGTTGGACCTGGTGAGGAAATGACAAAAATAATTTCATCTTCAGCCAAGAAAAGCCTTGCATGGGTAAAAATGATAGGGTTTCTACTAAACAGCAGACATGCACTTTGGTATGAGTAACTTTACAGGCTAATATGCTAACGTATGCAGCAGAAGTGGTGCTGCCAGAGAGTGTTTGTGGAGTGCACCAAACAGCAGAGTATGGACACCAGTTTTGTCATGTATTGGTGGTTAGCAGAGGTTTAAAGGGTTACCCAGTAAACAAAAGTCCTACAAAATAATGCTAATTTTACAGAGCCAGAGATACATGGTAGATAATTTAATAGAAAAGAGGGAAATAAACCCCACAAGACAGTAATTCAAACAGTTACAGATGAGTGGACCTATGTTAAAAGGGGAGGCTAATTGAAGAGACATTTCTGCAAATACACAAAATGCAAACAGAAAGAAGAGCCTGCTGCCTTCTGCATTGCTGCCAAAGGACTTCAAGCACCGAAGTAAGTCCAGAAGCAGAGTCATCAGAGGACAGAAACAGACCCCCAGGTCTAACTTGCTGTTCAGAAAAATCTGTCCTCGTCCTCTGAGGGGGTAACCAGGGTTCCTAAGAACATAAAAGAGGTTAGTCTTGGTGATCGGGTCCCAGGCCAGAAAGCTACTCTCATTTCTTCTTTCTTCCTCTGCCCATCTGTCTAATATTCTTATCTATGTACAAAGCACAGGATGTTCGTGTTTGCCTGAAGCATATCTTTCAGAAAGACTTTAATAATTCATTAAAATATTTAAGGATGAGGAAATTCAAAACTTTGTGGCATTTTGCTCCCAGTGCCCATCAACCCTTGTGCTAAAGATGTGTGCCACGTTTCCAGTTTGAATGGATCTGAGCTCACCATCCAGTCTTTGATGCTTGCTCTTCTTTTTCTTGATGAAGTTAAAGACCTCTTTGATACCCAATATTTTTTCTCCCTTAGACTGCTTGTCTGCTGTCTATCAAATCATTCCTTGGTCTTCTTTCTGATGAGCTAAACAGATTGAAATCCCAGCCTTTCACCAGAGAATAGCTCTCTGGTTGTCCAGTTGGTTTGGGGTTCTCTTCTTTATGTGCTTGCTGACTTTTTCCAAATACTTTTGGTAATATGAATGACAGAAGTACACTCACTACTCCCAGTTTGGTTTGACTAGTGCTGCATACAGATGTGCTTAGTTTGTTTTGGGGTTTTTTTTTGTGGTTTTTGTTTACTCATTTGTTTAATAAAATAGGTCTTTCTTCCTTAGCCATTGATGTCCCTGGATTTCTCTGAAGTACACATTCCAGGCTACAAACCTCTCTTTTCTAGAAGCAACCAGCATTTGCTGCTTCTAGAGGTGGTACACTCAGTGCAGGACTTTGGCAAGGGAGGATTGCAAGGGTTAAGTGTGCCTCCGTCTGATCCCATAACCAAGGGATCCCAATTATCTCAAGGGGCTTGTGTTCAGTGTAGAGGTGGTCAATGCCTAACCAGCCAAAATCTGTCAAGTAGCCAGAGGCTTTTTTTGAAAGAAAGATGTGGTGACAAATTATTTTTGGCTTAATGTCTGGTTTTGAGCTGCTTACACCAACACTCTGCCCTGATCAGCTAGAAGGCTGAACTGTACAGTTTTGATGAAACAGCACTTAATAGGGATAACACTTCTGCTCAAGTTTTGGCCCACTGAAGCCAAGCTATTGACATGTAAGCCTCAAGGAAGGCCTCTGCTCAGCCATCCCATACTTATTCAGAGGCTGTGTCATCCCTGTCACCCATCCGATGTCACTACACCTTACCTTGTGTTGCCTGTCCCCATGGCAACCACATCTTTTTCAGGGTACAGATCCCTTCTCCTCAAATTTTGAGTCTGGCTCACCCAGTATTTGCTGCAAGGCCAGTGAATTGTCCTAGCACTTACTTATTCTTGGCCAGGTTTTTTTAGTGTCTATTATATTGTGAAAGTGAGGGGTTGTTAGGGTCATAGATATAACACCTTTTTTAAAATTCCCTTTCTCCTACACATGAGAATAGCCAGAGCAGAATTAAGCACAGAAAACAATCGCACCATATCCGCCTACCCCAGGGAAAGATCTCTTCAAATAAACATGTTTTCCTGGAAGTCTAAAGGGACCTTGCAGGACTGATGGATTCAGAGACAGTTTAGGTCTTTGGTTCTCAGGTAAACAGTTGGGAATGTAGCTTGGGATTACAGCTGGAGAGTGCAGCTCTTTTCAGGAGAGGAGGTACAGTTTGTTTTGTGGCTGATTGCAAGAGATAATGAGGAAACAAGTTTTGAGAAATTTTGTACTGAAAGCTTTTCAAATTCCATTAATTTAAGCCAAGACATCTCTTCCAACATCCAGGAGATGATTTGCATGAATGTGTTGGTGATTACACAATCAATGAAGGCCAAACATGAAGCAAAATCTTTGCCAGTGCCATTAGGGATAATGGCATTAGAGAGAAATCCCAAGCAGGGCTAATTACTCAGTGTTAGTAGGCCTGCTTATGCAAGCTGCTGAAAAAGTAGTGAATGTGAGAACCTGGAAGGAAAGACTTTTCTTCTCAATGATTTTGTTGTATCAGCTCATGCAATTGTTTGGTTGCAAAGGAGACGTGTGTGCTGCTTATTTTCCTGCATTGATGTACAAAAGGAATAAATAAAGATCAGTGAGTTGAAGTGAGGAAAGATGGGCAAGTCGATAAATCACAAAGTCATTAAGAGTGAGGAGTAGATTTTGTATTGGATTGTGAAATGCACAGGAAGCCACTGAACACTCCTGTACACAGGAATGAGTCCAGTCATGTGCATATTAAGATATATATATAAGCCATTGCATTTCGAAGATTAGCATTTAGTCAGAGGGCATCATAAAAGAAGAATTTACAAGAGTCAAAACCAAAGGCCATGAAGAGGTAATTGTTTACTTTAACCACAGAATTCACAATGGAACAGGCTGGTTTCCATACACAGTGCCATTTGCTGGCTCATTCATGGCAAGTCGTGATGATATACTGTAGGGCTCTCTTGATCACTTTGCTTGCCCCAACTAAGTGAGGTGAGATGAGCTGATGGAGAAGAAAGGTGTAAGAGGAGTATCAGTCCCCAACTCCAGAAAAAGAAAGAGTCCCTTCCTCTCCAGAGTTCATACCAGATGAATTAAAGAAATGGTCTCCTCCCTTCTTCCCCAAAACCTCCCCCAAGGACTAGAGGTACAGCAGAACAAAGGAAGGAGGTTGTCAGGAACATGGTGATGCCTGTCCTTAGCCTGTTAGGCAGACAGGTTGCTTATCATACCCAGTGGAGGTGTCCACCATGTGCAGCAATCACGCAGCCTGTAGAGCATCTGAGTGCTTGAGAGAAACCAGTGTGCACAGTTCACTCAGAGAAGAGTGACGTATGGGTGTGCAGCTTGCTAAAAGGAAAGCAACAGCCAAGAGGTAAATGCTTGCAGGTGGTCAGGAGGTTATCTCAAAAGGGACCTTACTACTCAGTTAGAGTAAAGGTATTTCCAGTTATCAGAAACGATTTTAGAAAGAAAGTAAAACAGGCACAGGGCAAACAGCTGGATAAAGGCAGGTGTCTAAGATGGCCTTAAGAACCATAACAGTTCAGCAGTCTTGAAAATGAGTCTCCTCAGGAGTGCAGGGGGAGTCCAGGGTGAACCCCAGCTGGACCTAGTATTATGTTTGCTATTCATTCAATTGGCTTGCTCTAAACCTTCCTCTTCTGACAGTTCAGTCTGAGACAGTGTCTCACTCATCCCCAGTAGGAAAATGCTGTGGCGTGGGAGGCTTCTTGAAGCTCCTGTCCAGCAAACACAAGCACAGAGGGTTCATTTCCCTCTGCTCTTGCAGCCCTGTCATCTCTAAGTGCTTCCGTTACCCCATGGTCATCTGTTGGCCCTACATGTTTGCTGGCAAGTGGCCTCTGCCTGATGTAGTTGAAAAAAGTTTAAGTATTGTTTTTTATGCCTTTTAATAAATTATTCCACAAAATCCATTTTAGCTTCTTTTACTATGATTTTGCATCTGATTGCAGAGCTTTTGCTCTTCTGCATTCCCTGGTTTGGGAAATTATTGAACTGCAATGTGTAACCCCTGCCTTCCATCAGTCATATGCCAGAAAATGGAGGTGCTATACAGGATGCTTTTATTTAAAAAAAAAAAAAAAAAAAAAAAAAGTTCTGGGAAACCACAGTCTTGTTTGTTTGCCTTTCATACCAAGAAAATTTTCAGGCAGTGTGATGAAAACAAGACTGGACAGATAGGTTGGATTGATACTGGAGGGATGCACTGCATTGCAGGTCTGTTAGACTGGCCCTTCTTCAAATGAACCAGTACATCGTGGATGAGGATGACTCTCTGGACACAGTTTGTTTGGCTTCCCCAAAAGCTGATGACAGGTCTTTCACCAAACTGTCTGCTTCGTGTTTAGGAAAGCACACAGCTGAGTCTATAGCAGTGGTTTGGATGACATATGCAGAGTTTTGTTCTCACCCTCATATGTGAGTTGGACCAGGCTTTGCAGGGTCTGGGGGAGATGAGAGTCACCTGCTCTGTGGCTCCCCCATGCCCTACTTGGGGCTCCTACGAGTAGGTCAAACCTCAGCTCGGGTCTCCTACTGGGGCTGTGGAGTCAGTAACTATCATCATCATCTTTGTCACTGACAGAGTGCCTTAGCTTTAACATGGACCCCATAGTGATATGTGATGTACGGAGACAATAACAAAGAAAAAAATTAGACTGCAAAATCTAAGACAACAAACAGTAGAGGCATAAAAACATCATCCAAGACTGAATTTGGTTCCTCAGTGAGGGGCAGTTGGCTGATCCAGAGCATACCACAAGGACTGATGTTTGCCTCAGTAGGCTCTTTGACCTCACATCCTTCTCTGCAGCACTGCTACTTGATCATCTTTTTGTTTGTGCAGTGGATTATTTCTACTTCATTCTTCTATTTATTGGATTGCATCCCCTGCTGGAGGAAGGATCCTAGATTTACCAAGACAGTTTTGAATTCTAATCTCAACCTGAGACCTACTTGTAAACCCATTTATTTTGGGCTTATCTGCGAGTAAAATAAATGTCTAAGTTATTCATGAAAATATGAGGAATTCCCATTTTTGAGCCAACAGCCTGGCTGCTGTGCCCTGAATGGGCTGTACTGGCAAGGAAACTTGGAATGATTTTTGTTGGTATTTGTTTGCTCCTGTTTGCTAATTAGAGTGAAAGCCTGGTGCTTGAGGTTATAGAATCAGCTGATAACTTGTTTGAAGGGTTATAAAAAGATTAAATCAAACAAGGAAGCTGCCGGATGTGGACTTAAGACTAAACTTCTGGTTTTGCATTTGAACAGTAGTGGTATATAATGTGATGATTAAGATGGAAGATGAGAAAATACATTGCTTTGAAGGATTTAATCAGTTATTTCCACAGGAGCATGTCAGGGAACCAAGGACACTTGATTTTGCTTCATTGTTCTGCATAACTGAATATATTTTGGTCATTATATCTGAATAATCAGAATAACATTCTTAAAAACAAAAAAGGAGTAGTGATAGCAGCATACAATTAAGTGTGGATTGTTTCTAATCTTCTGGAAAATAAGATTTAACAATTTTCAGAGTCCTTTTTCCCATTGATGAACCAGGGATTTACATGACTAATGTCTATTAACACATGTAAATATCCCTTGCCTCAATGGGAAAATAAATCCTGCCTGCAGCCCATTCTGTCATATGAATCGAGCCTATGAATGGTATGGTTTCATGGTGGGGTATCGGCTGGGGTGGGAAACACAGCCAGCATTCATAGAACAGATTCTCGTCTCTGGAGGCAAATGTCAACATCAATTTACCTCCAGGATAAGTGAGACCTCCTGGGGGATCTCAACCCTGTGCAGAGGGGGTCACAGCATGAATCCGTTGCCCACATTTTAGCAGACATGAGAGCAGGCTGGCAGGCACGCAGGGAAAGACCAATGAGCACGGGAGTGGGACGTGGTCCAAACTGGGATATTTTCTGAACGTGGAAGAGTGAGATTTAGTGATTAGAAACAATTTCTTGGCCTGGGCACCGGGGGATAGTTGTAAATAAGTTTCAGTAGCCGAAACTTATTTTCTCTGTTAATAAAGTAAAACATGTAAACACATCCTAGATGGCCATCCATCAGAAAGTCATTTTATATCACGTACATTTTATGAATATTAGATAATGGAGGAATGTAACAAATATTCATTTTTTGTCTCTCTTGAATACCAAATAACGGTTATTAGTGTCTGTCAGATAAATAATGTGAATAATTTAACAAGGCATCACTATTGTGCAAGAAATTATATCCATTCTGTTAAGCTTTGGAGTCAGTTATTGTGCAAAGATAATAAATACATGGAGTAGCTACAGCAATTATGTCCTAGAAATCTATTTCAAGTGGTGTGCTGCTTTAAGAAAAGCAAACCATTCAGACTCTGCACACCATGCAAATGAAAGGCTAGAATACACAATACATGCAAAATCTTTGGCTCATGCCAACTGGCACGGCTCCAGCTGTCTCAGCTGTGGTCTGTATATGATGACCTGTATATGGTGATGCACACACCTTCCTAGCTCCATCTCCTTAATAAAAGTGTATGTGACCTTATTGTGTCAATTTGCCCTCTCGGCTAACTTTTGAACCTTTTCCAGCAAAATCTGCCAGAGGTCTTGCAGGTAGGTTCTACAAATCTGCATGAAAATAGGGGTCGAGGGAGGGAAGAGCATTCTGGTCAATGAAGCCAGCACCTGTCCGTGCCTTGTGTCTACAGGAAATCCAACTTAACACTGCTGGCCAGAGAGACAGTTGTAAAAAGAAAGGTATAAGTTGAAATAGTAAATTAAAAGGATTTCAATGATCACTTTGAGGTTATATTCATAGAAGGTGCAAAACAGGGAACACTCACCTGCTCACAGGCTCTGGATTGCATATCATATCAAATCATCAACAACTATTTAATTGATCTTTCTAGATTCTTGCTTGTGGGCCATTATTTAATCAATCAAAATTACTTGGAAATTATTATTATTATTTAAAATGACTATTTAGGATTACAGAATTTATTGTAATTACATTTTATCATTATTTGTAATTACATTTGATCATTTCCTTTTACTGAAAAGAACTGGTATTATCAGTGTTAAAATATTAATTTCTGAACATAGGAAAGTTTTAAATACTTGCATTAAAATTTTTTATGCTGGATGCTTACTGCTCACTGATCTTTTTTTTCCCCTTTCTCAGAAAAAAACTGAGGAGAGACAGATAACTCTCAGACAAAATTTGAAAGCTTTGAGGTGGGGGATGACAATTCTTTTGCAGCCAAGACCTTGTGTCAAGGACATGTTTTTTACCATCCCCATCATCCCAGACTTGTTTAAAGTACAAGAATCTGGACAAAATATCCTTTTTGTGGACTGCATCTGCTTATTAACTACTTGTTCTACTAAATGTCTAAATATCCCTCTGGGGACCAACCTCATACAACATGCTGCAATGCCACCACTAGTCTCCAGGAGCTCAGTGACTGAAGAACACGGGCACAGAACACCTGAGCATGCCAAAGCCCAGGGCCACTGGTGATGATGGACTTCACCTAACACTTGTGCAATGCCTGCATAGATGGGGTAAAAAGGGAGCACTGTCTCTCTGCAGTGTTCTCAACAGCTTTGCTCCCATTGCTGGCCCCCGAGGAAGAGGGACAGACATCCAGAGCCTCCAATGCACTCACAAATACATGACTTCTCTTCCCCAGCTATGTGCATCACCTATGAACCCTACCTGCTTCATCCTCTTCTACTTCTGGTCCACAAATGCTTACAATTGTTTTTAGTTAGTTGGGTGGCTTCAGTGTCTCACATTTAGGCTGTGAAAATACAATTTCCCATCAACCCAAATGAGCCACATCAATATTGTCTGATGCTAAATAATGGCATTAATTTTTCAACATCATAGGAAAAGAACACAGAAGACTACATGAAAAAGCCACTGTCTTAAAGCTGATAAGGGAAATGCTTCAAACATTGAAAGCTGCCAGAACTAAGGTAGTCCAGACAACTCTCATTTGACTCTATTGTACATCTACATCATCTCACAGCCAAGCTGCATTTGCTAAAGGACAAGCAGGTTGTTGAATGCAATAGACTGTCTTTGTGCACAGACTGGGTTTGCTTCTGGACTTAATCAGAGCTGTGGAGCAAGTTAAGCAGTTCTCTGCATCTCATTTCTTACATCAGCTGGGGCATAGGTTGCACATAGGACATGGCACTGTGAGCAGAGAAAGGCTTCTTCTACGGTGCAGCCAAATGCCCACCTGGGATGTTAGCCTACCTTTTTTTCTGCCACAAAATTCCTTTGTGATGGTGGAAAGCCACAGGGACCAAGCTTTTCAGAGATGGCAATTTACATGTTGCAGGACCCAGCTTGAAATATTGGGATTGGGCTTGCTGGAGTGCTTGGCATACACATTGCATCTGAAATCAATAGAAGCAATTTTCAGAACATATGAGGTGCTGTAGAAAATATGATGTATTATGAAATGATAAGCCTTAGGTATTTCAAACCTTCCACCCTGAATTAGTGGGTAGTACGGACCACAGGTTCAGTATGTCTTGGTTCTCTATGCGTAACCATCTCCACTGATAATTCATCTCACTGGGTGCACCGTGGGAGTAAGTTAAATGTTTGTGAAACACTGATACCCCACACTGCAGCGAAGTCCAGGAAGGCACCGATAATTCTGCTTTCAGAGCAGGATGTGAACAGTAAATGAGACAGTCATGCATTGACAATGAGCAGTATTTTGAGGATCAGTTAGTGAGGGAGGGGTCAAGTAAAAAAACAACCAGTAGTATAGTGAGATAATTAAAGATGTTTCATAATCCACATGCCTATAGGAACCAGTAACAATTGCTGAGACAACCACACAAAATTAAGCACTTATTTAGAAGATCTTATGTAATACACCAATTGCTTTGGTATTTACAGAGTTGAGGTCTGAGCACATCCCCTTGGTCTAAGATAATATGATTACTTCAATGTTGATATATATTTTATATCAGATGAAAATCTGACATATGTGTTTTGAAGAGCATCACAGCACAAATACTCCCTCTGACAGCCAATGCTACACAGTCTTCTGCAACTACAATTTAATATATAATTTAATGATGCAAAAATAGGGAAAACCCTAAAACATCTCAAAAAAACCACATCAAAATTCCGTGGAAGGAAGTTGCTATACTACAGAGATGCTGTTTGCCTACAGATTATTTTAGTTCATTATCCAGCTCCTTTTGTTCTCCTCAAACAGTCTGGACTTTCATTAAATGAAAAAAAAAAAAGGTGAAAATAAAGAAAAAATAAGAAGGAACACCATATGGATATTTTTTTGAGATAAAGTGAGGAACTTTTCTTCCCAGCCAGAGTTTCTGGTGAAATTGCCCATTTTTTTGAGAACATGAAACTGAGGCACATGTAAGAGCCCCTACCAAATTATTATTTTCAGCTCAGTTTTCAGGGACATAAAGTAATTGCTAGCTGAAGGTTTGTCTCAGGAAGGTATTTATTCCATCTAATAAGGGAGGATACAAGCCTGGTAAGGCTGATGAGGTAGTTGATTTTCCTTCTCATATCAGCTTTTGCCCCAAGTAGTGGCATGTTGCAGAAATGTTATTTAACAAAATGACCTTTGAGGTGCTTATGGACATGGTTTAGCAGTGGAATTGGCAGCGTTAGCTTAATGGTTGGACTTGATCTTAAAGGTTTTTTCCAACCAAAATGATTCTATGATTCTGTTTCTTCAATATCTGCTCCAAATACACGAAATGCAAATTATTTAGAAAGAAATGAATAGTGGGTTGAGAAGCACCATTCAAATAAATAGTTGGCTGTGATCATCTTTTCTTACTAAGGCAAAGCAATTTTAAATAACAGAATGATATTTAAATTAAATGGTATGTGAGGGAAGTAAGAAAGATTTGCAAGAAACATTTGTAACTGCATTATTATATCTAGAAAATTTATAATTTATAACATATAATACAAATGTATCCCAATATCAAATGGAAGGTTTTGCTCAAGAGGCTGAATATGTAAGAATTAAGTCCTTCTTATTGAGAAAGTCTCTCTTGGCTGCAATGGCATGTAATATTCATAAAAATGTGTTAGAAGTTCATAAACAGAAAAGGTACTTGTTAAAATACAAATTTTGCACAGAAGGCACATTTTAAGTATTTAAACAAAAAATTATGCTGTATTGACAGCATGTTCTTTATTTCTCAGGTTAAAAATTCACAGCTATTTTTCCCCTCACATCTTTATTTGGCATAGCTATTAGAGTTATTTTCTACATATTCTTCAGCTGTTTATGAAAATATTAGTTATATACAAGTCCATATAATACTTTTGAAGCACAAGCTACAGTTATTCTTATACACATAAGACCTCAGTATTTATTACCCAAATAGTCTTCACATTCTGTGACTGTGTAACTGGAACATATAAACTGGCTGCTTGCTGACACGTACCTGTGGTGAAACTGGCTACATGAGGGGAGATGAGAAATGGCCATCGGGTGAGGAGCAACACTGGTTGCCAAGGCTGGAAGACACCATCTTTGTTTATTGCATTACCTCCCAATGCTTCCTAGCACCAGAGTCCAGGTTGTTAAATTAGGTGCTACTTCATCCAAGCAATAGAGAAAAAAAAAAAAACAAGCTAAAAAAATAACTCTTTTCCCTCCTCTCTTATGTAGGAGATTTCCTTGTAGACCAACCTCTGTCTGCTGAGGGATAGGTCCTGGAACATGAGGGTTTACCTTCCCAGAGCAGGTTCATCAATGATTAAAGCAAACCATTATCATTCTTAATATTGACACCATTTAAAATGCACACCTAGTTTTTTTCTAGATATGTATGAAACTCAGGAACACTTGACACTGTCCTCTGGCACAAAGCTCCACAAATTAGTTGCCTGCAGTGAAGGAATCCACTGTGACCTGCTGAAAATTTCACTGTAAAACCTTCTTTTCCCTTCCCCTCATCTTGCCTCTTTTCAAGGTTATTTTCATCTGTTGTCTACATTTAGCCCATATGCAGGCCTAAACTACAGCAGTTGCTTTATCACCCAGTGAGCCCTCCACAGCAGACAAGGGGGATCAGGAAAAGGCAATAAGACCCATGGGTTGAAGTGAAAATGGATTTAATGAAACAGACAAATACCAATGCCAGTATAAATTAAAAAGTTATACTCACCCCAGCAAAGGTACCGCAGTCACAATAAACAGGAAAGCAGTCATCAAGAGAAGAAAAAAGAACAGGGTCAGGATGAGCCTAAGCAAACTCAGGAGACCTTTTATTCCCCTCAAACTTCCCCCTTTATACTGAGCATGATGTTTTTATGGGATGGGATACACCTGAGAGCCAGCTTGGGTCAGCTGCCCTGCCTGACTCCAAACTGCTAATGGCCTGCAGACCATGACAGGCCTGTGATTCTGTCTCAGTGAAACCAGGCCACCTATCTAAGTATTTCCTTCAGAAAATGCAGCCTGTTACAAAAAGGGTGAATGCCTAGTGATGAGGCCAGAAAGCTTGATCTCGGAACAGCCTGGGAGGAGGATAGGTGGGGAACTGCACTTAATATGCAGGGACACAGACCACTGTGATGGTGGCTGCAGGAAGCTGGGGACCTCTGGACCCACCAGATAAGATGAGTAAGGACTGGAGGGAGGCTGCAGGTTGCCTGCAAACAAGAGCAGATGGGGCAGGGCTGGCTGTACATCCAGGTCACCTGAGTTAGGGCTGCTCTGAGCTGTGGGTTTGAGGCATGTGGATCTGCAAAGCCATCTCTGCTGTGCTTTGCAAAAAGACACCATGAATAGTCAAATTAAGATTAACAGGAGGTATGATTTTCAGATTTAAGAAAGTGGTCTCAAAATCAGTGTCCCTGGTTGAACTGTCAGATGATGCCCAAGCTGACTAAGTGCTGAGGCATTTCTGAAGTTCTCACCATAGAAGCCACCCAGATGCCAACAAGGGGCCAGCACAGCTTTCTGTAGTACAGACACTGCTTACAGCTAAGGAAACTTATAACCAAGTACTGCACCAGCTTAACCAGCTAACTGGATTTAAGATGAATCATCACATGAAATATCAGCTCATGCACTGGCATGGAGGTACAATCATGAAACAGAAGAGGAATCGCCACAATCTCTTGACTATTTATAGCCTGGAGAATGAAAAGCTGTTCTAACTGCTAATGGCTGCTGATCATCTAACTTGTGGGAACTACTCTGCTTTTAGGTTGCAAACCCAACAAAGGATAAGGGTCAATACTAGCAGGTCTAGTACCTTTGTGAGTTTTCCATGAGTATCTAAGTGGCACAATCAGAGAAGTTAGAAACTCAGAACTACAGGGATGTTTTGCAAAGAAGATTTTAGAGAAGGATTTAATACATCAGCCAGGACAAACACTGCTGGGGACCTTAATGTAGGATTTACCCAAAGATGGTGAAAACATCCTGTGAAATGGAGACAGGAACTCAACGTGCAAAGGTCAAATTTACTGATAACTTCACAAAGATGTTTCTACATTTCTCTTTGACCAAGATACCAATGTAATACTTGTGAAGGAACTGTTTTGGAAAATGGCTCTCTGGAGCACTACTATGCTGTTCTGTGCTCTGGACTGTAACAAGGCAGAGCTTACATTTCATTTCAGGCAGTGTTTTTCTCATCAGAAACTGATCCCAGATCAGATTTGAAGACAGCGAAGTGTTACTCATAGCCATTTATTATTTTTAGCCACAGAAAAAAAAAGATAAACTAGAGTGGTTTAATTGCTGTAAGACCCGTTGCTCAAGCAGCCAGCTTTATCACACAGTCAATTTAAAGACAAAGAAAGAAAATCCTACCAAAGCAGAGCCTAACCTGGGTACTGATAGAGCACTGTCAGCATCTGCAGTAAATGACTCAGAATCTGACAACTGAATTTATTAGAAAGAAGGATCTGGGCTCCAGCGGATTTAGTATTGCTGAAAAATGGGTGGATTTATAAGTGTACTTTGAGCTTTTTGAAACGTTAATGCCTATTTTTATTTGTATTTATTTGTATTACCTTGATTGTACTCTTAAATGTGAACTGTACATAAATATTGACCTTGTGACATGTCCTCTCCCTCCACTGGTAGAAGGTCTCTGTGCTCTACATTTTCTTCTGGACACTGAGAGAGTGTCTAGCTGGTGTAATTGTATTTTTGCTCCATTCATGCAATTAGTTTAAGAATATTTTAATAGAAAAATTATCTGAACGTAGCATAACTTGATGGAGGATTGCTTTCTAAAATCAGATGAGTTGAGCACGAAATGTCATTTGTGTTAATCTGTCTGAAACTAGGAAAGTGTGAAATGTGCTGTAGGGAGGAATTATCTCTTCTGCAATATTACAGGCCAGGAAAAAAATCTGTTTACTACACAAAATAAAATGTATTTATAACAAAACCTGAGCTTAATCTCACTCATTTCTAGTCAAGTTAATGTGCTATTAATTGTGCACTTTTGGATATAATATGAGGAGGGGGGACGATGAACTATCTCTAGCACTGCAGTCACCTAACTGTAATAATCACATTTTCTTTTTAATAGAGTAAGTTAATTTTTAAAGTGATCTACAGAGGAACAGATGGGGGAACAAATTCTCTAGGAGTATCTCCTGCTACACTGAGACTCAGAGCATGGAGTGATGCCTCATGCCAGGTGCACATACCTTGCAGTCCTTCCTTCCTTCCCCTTGTTCTCCTCTTATCTTGTGCCCGATGACCAGAAATGGAAAAGCAGCCTCTGAAGTTAAAAATTCCTCTGGCATTTGGGCTGGCCTTGCGTCACAATCTGCTTTGTAAACTAACTCCTTGCTGGGCTGCAGCATTCTGCAGCAGGGTCCTGTCTTAGGGGTTTGTTTGTACATCTACAAGCACAATATGCCTCCAGCAGCAAGGGAGGGACGTGGGTGCAAAGGGAAAACCAGAAGAAGAATCCCTGGCCCACTAATCACAGTGAAAAACACTAGAATAACTAGCACTAGAAACAAAAGAAGAGTCCAGTAACATGCAATTAAAAAGTGTTTAATAAAGGCAATTACAAAATGGCAAATAGGACAGAAACTGAAAGAAAATCTTCAACATGTATTTTCTTTTAAAATCTTCACTACCTCTGCTACCAGTCTCTGAACCTCAGCACTACCTTCCTAGAATATGCAGAAGCTGAACATTGATGCAGGAGATGAATGCATCTTAGACTGTAATAATAGTGGGAAGCATTTTTAACCCTTCTATTAAATGATTTACATAATAGATACAGATGATTTTGAGAGGTCTGAATTTAGACATGCAAGAGGTTGAGGGGAAAAATAAAACTTAGTAAAACCTCATGCTTTTTAATTTTCAAAGAATGAAATTACTCTCTATTGTATTTTTCACTAGTGACAGTAATGTTGTGTTTATCTGACAATTTTGGTTCCAGACCTTCAAAACAAACAATGAGGTGCCCCAGACCCATGTTGTGGTAGTGCTGCATCTGCCTAAGCTCAGAGAAGGAAAGGTAGTACCAGGAACTGGTGCGGAACAACACATCCAGGGAGAAAGTCCACCTCCTGGAGAAAAGCCCACCATGTACTCAATATTGTGTGCACACACATCATCCCTCTGCTACTGAACAGGATTTTGTAAGATGTAGGTTGCAGAGACAAGATATGACAGGGTGCTGTGAGGCATCAACGACATTCTGGGAAGATGTCTCAGGAGAAAAATATTAGCATGACAGCTACCAACATGCTCAGCCCCTACTGCCAGTGATGCTCCAGGAGCATGGGTAGCAGGCAGGGTGTCTTCTGGCAAGTATGCTGACCATGCCCCTGGCTTGCTGGGCCTCCTATGCCCCCCACAGCAGCAGTATTTCTCCATGCAATTGGGCCTGTCTCTGGCTGCTGAGAGCCACTGCTGATGCCCTGTGATGAGATGCACAAGCCAGTGCAGTTTATTTACACATCTGCTCCTTTGGGACCAAAAATCGGGGATCCTGAGATGAAGCCTCATCTTTAAACCAGCTCCTCCAAAAACACCTGTGTCTGTAGCTGCAGCAGGCTGGGTTTGTCTGGAAAATGCTTTTTTGTCCCTAATAAGGGAAGTTTTACAAAGTCTGTTTTGGCTCTGAACCCACATAGTCCAAGCAAATCTGAAACACCTTCTCTGTAAAACATGCAGTTATCTGAGCATTTTACAGCTGAGCTAAGAATTTTTAGCTCATGCTGGGAGCCCATTTCACTTTCGTCTGTATGTTCAGAAGTGTTTTGGTTGAGCCTCCCTCCTCCTGACTATACCCTTTGGTCTTCAACAGCCACCCGTGCACTCACTCATGCAACTGCATGCAGGAAGGTGCAGTATGTGCCTTGGTTTGTTTTCAGAGTATATTAACTCCCTGGGCGGCCCAGAAATAGTTGGGCCAGACTTCCAAATACCAGAGAGAACTCACTTCAAAAACAGCACTATATTTGAGGAGACAGAAATTTTAAAGCCCAAATTTGCTGCTAGCTGTCTCTGGGCTACCTGGGCCTCCAGCAAATCTGGTTTGCCTTTTGGCCAAGCTGAGGAGCACTCTTTAAGAAAAAAAACACTAAATGGACTGTGTCTATGTGGACTAGAAATTATTCACTCTATCATGAAAGGAATCCTTTACAGCAATTGTAAATAGCTTCACGGGGCAATGCCTGTCATGACATTGAATGCAATGCACTATACTTGTGACTGATCAATATGTTTGTGTATATAAGTATGAAAAGCTGCACCAGTTCTTAGGAAATGCAATATTCATGGAGGTGTAAGGTCATGGACATCTCTTCCCATCTCTCCACAGCCACAGCAAAATCTGTGGTAAATGCGTAACAGGCAATCTCATACCTTGCACCTTGCACATCCTGTACTGATGATTCAGGAAGAGAACAGGAAAAGACTAATAAATTCAATTTTTATGGTTTGGCAGTAAAAAAATAATTAAATGTTGTCCCAATTAGAGCAGTGATCTGACTCTTGTATCAGAGCTTTTCACCAGCTTTGCCAGAAGAGGCACTTAGCAATGGCAAGAGGAGGCTTCTTGGGGAAAAGTTCAGCCCTAAGTATGAGTCCTGGATAACTGGGGACAAGGTGAAGTTCATTGCCTTTACTTCCACATCCTCCTGAAACTACAGAATCACAGAATTACTGAGGCTGGAAAAGACCTCCGAGATCATCAAGTCCAGCCCATGATCCAACACCACCACATGACCGTGGCACTAAGTGCCACATCCAGCTGCTCTTCAAACACACAGGTTCTTCAAACACCTGAGTTAGGAAATGCCTATATACACACCAATATGGATGTTCATAGAGGTAAACAGGAAATAATAAGCACCTCATACGGATTTTTGTCCCTGTAAATTTGAGTTCTGATTCTGTTATGTCACCACAAGGAAGGTCTAGAGTTTTTTTCACCACCTTGCACTACTCCTCCAGTATATCACTAAACCATTTGTTAAATGCAATTTAGTGGGTCCAGTTCTGAACAGAGAAAACAATTTCCAGCCCCTTCCAGTTGCATCTCACTTATCCTTCAGGAATCAGCTATGGGGCTTAAAGAATGAAACCATATTACAGGTGCCAAATCTCTTCGTTTATCATTAAGTTGATAATACACTTCAGCCTCATTACTATTCTATCATTAGGATCTGAGTGGTTTGAGTGCTTGACTAAGTGGCTGTTTTTTCTCCTCAGAGGTATATGAGATGCTGCCTCCCAGCAAGGTGTCCTGAAAACCTTTTCTTAATGAACAAGTGATTAAAAGGCTTAAGTACAAGCAAGCATCCAAAATACAAGCTGCATTATCACAGAATGAGCCAGAAATAGGCTAACCCTCAGTACCACCGAGACCAGAGAGGTCCTTCACTCAGATGTTCTCAGCACTCTCTTGTTTTGTCTCAGTGGTAGCTGCCAGGCAGGGTCCTGTGGACAAGCCATGCTGTGGCATAGTCTCCGTCACAGACGGCTGGCTTGTCCTCTGCCATGCACAACAAAGCCACCCCAGGGCAGAGCTGGCTTTTCTCTTGTTCCTGTACATGCCCCTGTTTCTGGCCTAAAGCAGCTCAGGAGCACGCTGTAAGCACTCTGCTTCTACCAAAGCTATGTCTCCTTTGAGTTGTCTGCCAGGAGAACCACAGCCAGTGAGTGAGACGGTCAGAGCCCTCAGTGATTTGTACATCTGTGCTATCTCTCATCAGGTCAGATTTTAATCTTTCATGTGGAGGTAGAATAAGATAATACCTGGCCTGCAGCAGTCAACATCCCTTCCCAAAGAGTGGAGATGGCTGTGGCAAACGAAAGCGTATCAGCTCTGGAAAGAGCGTCAGCCAAGGAAATGTAACATCCCTGGAATGAAACACTGGTCCTTCAGAAATGAGAAGTTTAGCCAGTGATTGCAGCAGAGATCAAATTTGACCTCACCAGATGCAAGTATTGTGCAGGCCTAGCAAGTTTAGTGCTGCTTTTCTGAGGGATCCCTTGGTGCTGGTCCACTGGCAAGGCAGCACCTGCATGGTATCTCCCTGGTTAGGTGAGGGATAAAGAGGAAGGCTCTGGGGAAGCAATGGTGGATGTCTAACACACCATGCCAGCACCTCAGCATAGCACCAGTTCAAATGCCACATGTCTGGTCAGAATCCTTCTGTTGGCATGGGCTGCTTGTTCTCTGAATGAAGAAAGGTGGAGAGATAAAAATGAAACCTTCTCCCTGACATCTGGTAAAAATTTCTCTTCCATTTGTTTCTATTTCTGCCCCCTTCTCTTTTAATTTTTTCCAGTAACTGAAACAGCAGCTCAAGCTGACACTGTCATTATCAGTAAAATCTTCAGTGACACCAGTTCAATTAACTGCCCTCATAGATGTCTTCATGCTCCCAAGAATGAAGTTTCAATTCCCCAGCCCTGCAGAAGCTCTCTGTGGGGATAGGGTATGCTTTGCTGCCTCTGACATCTCATGGAGTTGTCTGGCTGATGTGTTGTGTGGTGGCTTCATAATTTCCTATTTCTTGCTGCCCCCAAAAGGCATGGGTACCAGGTGTCTGTACTGTCCCCAGCATCACGTCTGAGTTCCACCACTACCAAGTAAGTTAAGCCTTTGGTCTCTCTCGCTGCAGCCAATACCCTGTGAAGGTTTTCCTCTTGTTGAGTGGTTGTGATAGCCTTTCTCAGATGTCTTTTGATGGAGCTGCCTGGGCAGGGATCCTTGCTGATGGCTGGGTCTGACCAGAGCTGCCAGACATGTTGACTAAGACCTGAAAAAGAGCCCCTCTCACTATGAGAGGGACTATGACTT
Organism: Actenoides lindsayi; assembly: GCA_025331215.1. Lineage (NCBI taxonomy): Eukaryota > Metazoa > Chordata > Aves > Coraciiformes > Alcedinidae > Actenoides > Actenoides lindsayi. Next base: position 20,760 of record WTSP01013100.1, read on the forward strand.
GGAGAATAATTGCCCAATTTGCCTCTGTTTCCCTGTGGATCAATCTTATTCTGGAGTATCTTGTTTATTGCAATTCTCTTTAGTGACCAGAATTTAGCACCCTTGGCTTTGATTTAGATTGTGGTTTCTGTATAGATAGCACCTAGACACTTCTGACTTCCTTGTAGTTATCATTAAGGGCTACATTTCTAGTGCTGTCTATTTTCTCTCAAAGGCACCTCTTCTCCTTCCAGTCATCTGAGACACCTGGGGAAAAGAAATATTTTTCATTTACACACACTAAGTTATGACCTTGTTCCAACTGGAGAAGACTTTCAATAGAAGAGAAGTTAGCATAATCCAGGTTGTAATAGACTTATCCAGTCCTGGAACTTGGTTAACACCTCATTCCTCTTCTCCTAAAGAAAAGAGGAGGTAGAACTAATTTAATATACCTTACCCAGGGCTGTGGGCACAGCACTGGTTGACTGGAAAGCATGGAATCTAGAAGAAATACTTCAATAAATTCTTGCCCTGTTGGTAGTCTAGGTGGGGAGGAGGGAAATGGAGGCTTGGAATTAAAAGTCTGATAAATTGCCAGGGAGATGACAAAAAATCAAAAGGGAAAGCACATTTTATTTGCAAAGTTCAAGAAGGGTATTACAATCAAGAAGAGGAAAGCAAATTGAAGGATTAAAAATAAAGCACTTGATAGGAGCTCTTTGAAAGGGTGGCTAAAAAGAGTTTCACTCAAACTCCCTAATGCGTATTCCTCCCCACCCCCCATTTTCTCCATGTCACATCAATTAATTAGATTACAGCTGTTTCTGACATGAGCCCAGCTGCAGTCAGGGTGTTGCTGAGCACAGCCAGTTTCACGCTGTGGGGGAAGGAGCTGCCACAGGCCATTCTGACCTCTGATCCCTGAAACCAGCTTGCTGGTCCCTGACCCCGTGCTGAGCTATGTGTCACAATAAGGTTTATGTCACAAGTGAGGAAGGTTAAGCCACCAGGGAAGGCCCCTTGAATATTGAATTTTATGGCAGTGATCTGTCAAGAGCTGAGAACTTTCTTTCCTTCCTTATATGCTCAAAAGGGACTTTCCTTTCTACTAGCTGTACTTCTCTGCTTTGGCATTCACGCTGAGGTTGGGTGTTCACTGCCTACATCGAAAAATCAACATTTATAAGGAGATGCTAATGCAAAAGTTAAGGTCAATGCTAATATAGAAATTTCTCTAAAAACCAGGACAAGCCGTCTGGATTGGAGCGCACCGGTTGTTGGTACTCTGGGGTGTGAGGAGTTGCTGTCCGTCCCCTGTGGGCACTGCTCACTCGTGCCCTGCGGCACAGCCAGAGGCAGCTCTCCACCCATCTCCTCACTGACCCTGGGAGCAAGGCACCCTGAGCCAGCTGATTTACTGCTCGAAGAAGGGCTAGTCACTAATGCAAATGACAGCCTGTTTTATACTGTGCAGACAACTTACCTCCTACCTCCCCTTCCTGGCTCAATGCCTCGCAGAGAGCCAGTGTTTAGATACCCTGGTCAGTGTGCTGTCCACCACAGAAGGGCTCCCCTGGGTTTCCTTGGGGTTGAGGACAGTCACAGCCTCCCGCTGATGCTGAGGGAGCCCTCGGCAGAGCACGTGCATGAGTGAGACCGCACGCGCACCCGCTCACCCGCCCGTGCGCTCCTCCGACGCCGAGATGTGAGCAATGAGCGTGCAGGGGGAGGCAAACAGCAAGGGCCATGATTAGGTTTTGAAATTAACCACAGCAAAGAAAAAAAAAGCATCTCCTCTACATGCCCCAGGGAATTTCTGCTGTGCTCCTCCCTTCTGGAGGGAGGGTTAATAAATTGGGCTGCTTCATCCACAGCCATCCCCACAGCTGGGCAAACCTCCATGGCTGGAAAATGGCTCTGGCCCCACGGAGTGGGACGAAAGCAGAGGCAAAGCCCCGTGCCCAGTATGTGCTTCTGTGAAAGCACAGGCACGTCGTCTTGCTGCAGCTAGCAGGGAGGCTCTTGGGCTCACCACGTTGCTTGAACGCCAGAGCTTTGCTGAAGTGAAGGTAAATATGAAGCAGGGGATTTGGGAGAGACCTGGTGCAGGAAACTGACAGAAAAGCAAGAGAAAGCAACCAACAAAATGTGAGATTAAATGAAGAATGGAAGGGCTGTGGGGTAGCAGTGGCCTTATTGTGGTTTTTTAGCCTCAATCTAATTAAAGAGATACATAATTAAAATGAAGCAATTAACCATTTTCTAATTAAATACAAAAATCATTAAGTTAAAATTGAACATGATAACATCTAATTGTCAGGACAGGATTTATTTGTGTTTTAATCTGATGAATTATTTTCATTGTTCTACTGATTGCATTCCTGTGGAAAGAATATGGTCCTTTCTGTGGACATGGGCTGTTATTCCATATCCTCTGGGCTTATTGAAACCCAAACTACCATACACCAAACCACGGTATATGGACCATGATTCCATATTGCCACAGAGAGGGCTGCTTTTTTGCCAGTGCACCAAGGATTTCATGTTGTAAGCTACATTTTCCATCATACTTGTTTGCAAATCCTTGGTCCATGTAAAATATAAAAAGCACTTTGCTTAAACACTGGGTTTATTGCTGCGTAAATGCTGATGCTGGGTATAAAGTTTCAGACCAGAAGAAATGAGTACATGGACATGAAGTCCATTGCAGTGTAGCAAGTGAAGGAACAAATTTATCACCACGTTTTGACAGGTAGACCATGATCTATTGGTGTTTATGAACCTGTTTCTGTTTCACCGCAGAAGGTGTTTATGTGCCTTGCTTCATAAGGGCATGAAAAAGTGCAGTTACAATTGCCCAGGTTAAGAGTGGGTCACTTGTTCTGATGCCTTTGAAGAGGTTTGAGTACATGGGTTTAGACTTCCCTCCTTGAACAGAGGATCAAAAAAGTCCACACCAACAGTGACAACTCAGTATTGCTCATCTCGGAACAAGGGCACGTCTTGGTGCCTTGCCTGTCTTCAGTGGAGTTGCAGTGATTTATGAAATAACTGAAGTAATCTGGGTAAAACACAATGAAGAACGGTTAGACATACTGTAAGGATGGGGATCCATCTTTCATTTGGACATTTTCAGCTAACAAATTTCTCACTGGTTTGGGGATTTAAGACATGAGTAGTGTCCTTCATTGCTCTTTACTTGAAGCATATTGCTATTTGTGTAGCTTTTGGTCTTCTGTACTACAAGTCTTGTGCTTGCAATGATGATGGAGTGAGCCTTGTCCTGCATGAATATATATTTGAAATTGAGTGGACTCTTCCAGATAAAGCATCTATTTCAAGCAACTGCCTGTAACTGAGAAGAAGGGTGACCTGTGCACCATTTTGCTGTCTCAGTTCTGCACTTGGAAAAAAACAATAATACAACTGTGGATTTGGCTGTACAAAGAATAATCCCAGTTGAAATCACAAGAACTGCTAAATTTTTCAGCCTTATTGGGGAGGCACAAGTAAACCGAATGAGGTGGGTGTCTAGTAATCTCGTGCTGCTGCTCACTTCTCTAATACTCTGACTGGTGTAAGGAACAACAAAAAAAACCACAACAGTTTAGTACCTAATTCCAGAACCTGTTGTCCAATTTAAGGAGCAAAGTTGATGGTGGGGGGTAATTAATAGGAAATCTCTCCTTCAGAGAGAAACACAACTGTGATAATGGATATAAAAAGAAGCATGGTAATGGTGAGTTGTATAGCTCAGAAAACAGATATCTTGTAGTAAATGTCATCTCATTATTCAAGAAAATTATGATCCTCCCCTACAGGGATGAAAATATGATACGAAATTCACTTATAGGTGGCCTCGGTAATACTGGAAAGATAGCAGAAAGGGAAAAACTCATAAATGAGAAACAAAGAGAAGGTTGAACAAGTTGATTTATGGGGAAAGATTAAAGAAACTAAATACACATCATTCAGTGAAATGACATCTCAGGGAAATGTAATTGCTGACTCCAAGGACTTGAAGGATTGGGCACCAAGGAATGAGAAGAATCCCCAGGGCCATGCAAGGCTGGGAACTATGTAATGGGGAGAAAGGGGTAAAACTGTACAAATAAAACTTCAGTTGAAGGCATAGGAAATTTTTCCTTACAGAGAGATTTCCTGAACTGTGAAATCCTCTCCTAAGGGGACCAGTGAATTCTTATTTAGCATTAGGCTAGAAAAGCACTTGAAAATACACTAGAAGGCACAAATCTGCAGTGAGTGAACCGGGTACGTTATAACTCTTTTCTATGTCTAAATACTATGGCTCTTTTTTGTTTTGTTTTTTATCAAATCTGGGCTAGTTGTCCCTCTTCTATAGCATCTGCCTGCAACCCTTTGGTCCTTCTGCATCCAGCATCATTCATGGCCTCAGCCCTGTTGAGCCCCATGCTCTGATACAGCAGATTCTCCAAGCTGAGTCACACCTTAAAGGGAGCTGTTTCCACACCATGACAAGACTTCTCTGCTTTGTACCCTGCAATAAGTGTCAGTTGCTAATTGTATAGCATCTCTTGCCTTTCACATAGTTCTGCTGGCAGCAGCAGCAGCAGCAGATGTAGCTATTTACTGGCATGTGCTGGTGGAGCCAGCCTGAGGTGACGGCCAGTTGCACACGTGCAACAACAGGAAAAAAACTCTGGACTTTCATTTCCAAAGACATGGACCTCTGCTGAAGGACCCACCTGTTTAGCTATTCCAGAGTATTTTTCGTAGTTTATGTGTGCTATATAGTAAAGAATAGCAGAGTGAATAAATAAGTTTTATTACCGAGGACATGAGACTGCAGAGTCATTTCAGGTACACTGTAACACTCAGAACACAAATTGATCCAAGGCATTAAGTTTCTTGAGATGCAATGGTTAAAAACCCTTTCAAAATCAAATCCCAACAAGGGCATCAGGACTGCCTTTTGCGCTAGAGTAATAATACAGGGGTCCAGACTTTGTCTCATTATTCATCTGAGTTTTTAATAGCAACTAAGCAGAGCTGGACTAGTCACCTTTCTCCCTTGCAAGCTAAGAAACCCCACAGAGACAGCTTTATGGCTGTTATCTGAGGACAACTGACCAACACACATCCAACTAACTGGGAATAGGTGCTGAGAAGGGGTTAGGGGAGCAAGCTAGACTGTGCCCATGCTAAGATTCATCCCAGCTCTCCTGTTGGGACCGTGCTGCCTTGTGCAGGTCAGGAGAGCCCCTGCCTTGTGCTGGTGACAAGGACAGGAGGGAGATGGACCATCAGACTGAGGCAGGCAGAGGCTGTTCTCTGCTCTAATTATTAGGGAAGTAAAAATTGTTCATTGCCTTAATCTGTGCTAGGTAACAAAGAACAGCCATGTAGTCATTTTTACATCTTTGCCTTTTCTGTCTGCGTTTTCCTGCTTCTAAATTTTTTACATGAAAGAGGAGGAGATGGGGCAGAATGAAACCAATGTCAGCATCAAAAGGATGATTGTGGCTGGGTGGATGTCTACTTTTTTCACTTACAGGTTGACACTTGCATCAGCTGATGTCTGCAATGCCCAAGAACACTGGTTGCCAGAAGCCAGGATCCTTTTGACTGGCTGAGAAGCAAGCAGCGGCATGAACATGTCAATAGAGCACCAGTGATTTGTCAAGCAGTTATAATGCACTAATGAGGGGGGGCTAAGGGGCGGAAACTCTGCCAAGACTCAGCCAGCTCAATGAGACCCGCTGCTAGTGCATAATTCTGGGGCTCTTTCATCTGTAGCAAGCCCAATAACTTCCCAGGAGTCACTCACTATGAGGCAGCGCCAAATCCACTGGCTTTTCTGGCTGGCTCACAGCTGCTCAGACCCCCATAGAGCCAGCCTGTGCTGCGGAGGGATGCCATGGCCCCTGGGTGGCCCAGCAACAGGGGATGGTGCCAGTGAGCATCAGGACAGCCCTTTAAGCCACCTGTAGGAACACTGACTGCAGTTGCCCTCCACATGTTTGGGCTCATCTCAGGGACCCAGTAACCTCACCTTCTAGAAGGTCAAAATTGTTGGTCCCACTTAGAACTGGTTTATTTGCCATGAAGTACCACTCAGCACTTGATTTCCAGAGCCTGACATAAGGAAAAGCTTTCCAGCCCTTTTGTGGTATTCTCCCTGTTTGTTTGGGGTTTATTTTCTTTCCTCTTTTTTTTTTTTTTTTTTGCTAATGCAGCACATTTCAGTCAAGAAAGGCAATTGAAAAGCATTGGTAGGCACAAATAACAGTATACCCATGCAGATAGGCAGCAAGGGGAGGACCACTACAGTCATGTGCAAAATTGGGCGATACTTCTGCAAACTAGCCCGTATGGTCCTTAAAGATGGTCCCCCCCTCCCTGGGACTGGCAAAGAAACCTTTGGAAAAAGAGATCTGCCCTGCAACGTTGTCTACGTTCCCCTCATCCGTGGTCAGAGCAGATAGGCGCAGTATTGATTCATTACTTCAGGATTCTGCTGGAGGACGGCTGTTCTGCGTATTCCCCATGCTATCTTATCATTAATGCATTAAGGAGCTGAACAAGCAATAAGGGCAAATGGACTTCAAAACACAGGGAACTGTCTCCATAGGGCTCAGACTGATTTACGGCAATTATGTCTTGGCAGCATCACTAAAGCCCATTAAGCCCTGGGCCTGGCTGTAACTTGAACATCCTCTGGTTTCGAGGGAGGACTTGCCATTAGTCATGCCAGCACTGCCACGAACCCTCCTTCTGCATGATGTAAGGCAAGATGTAAAACAATGTGGGGATGATTAACAAAAAAAGTTAATCAGCTGCAGAGCACAAATTGATCCAAACTTCAGGGTCAGATACTGTTTCAGATACTGGGATGCTCTGCTGGCCTCCTTCCAAGGGTCTGAGGGGAAGGGATTGGAGACAGAGCCCAGAGCCATTGCATTTTACCCGGGTTCTCCTTGTCTAACCACTTTCTGTTTCGTTACCAGAGGTGGGCTGGTTGCTCAGCTATTAATTTTCTTTCCCTCTTTTTGAATTTTTATTGCTTTTTAAAAGGTGTCTCTTTGTGACACCGTTACATCAGCAGAGCAGCTGCGCACAAATCACCAAGAGAAAGGGTAGCACTGGAGCCAAGGGGACAGCTTGTGTAAAGCCCTCCAATGGCGGATGGCCCTTGCTCCTGAGGGGCAGGGTGTGGGAAAGCTGGGTTTGCCTCAGGCATGATGTTTGCACCCAGGGATGGGGGGGGGAATCGATAGTGAGGAATATCACACCAAAACCACAAAAAGGCAGGAATACTTCTGCAGCACTGGCACACCAAGGATGCACAGGGAGCCTCATGAGAGATCCCAGCGCTGGGATAGATGCAGATTGACAAGGTGTTTGTAGGGAAGGCAGCGTAATATTTCATTGCAGATAGCACCAGCTCAAAAGACCTTCAGAGGAGTTAAAATTTACTCAGTGCTCCAGAAGTGTTTATGGCCCATGTAAAATTTACCAGAAAAATGTCAGATGTCAGTGGATTGTATTAAATGTAAATATTATACAACTCACAGCCTCCGTTTCTCATTGCAGCTTGGCACGTAGCTCTTGTGGATCTCCTCTTTGAAGGGGAGTCTCTGGAGGTGCTGCTGCTTGGCAGAGAGTTCGGAAATATTTCAATGTTGAGCTGTGCCAACCTGCACCACCCCCTTGCCCCCACGCTGCACTGCTGGACTGACCAACCAACAACTCTTATGGTGGCAAGGGTGCCTGCTTCATCAGAGAAGCCCACCCTAATATATCTGTGACAGACACTGCTGCAATGCCAATGTTCATCACCCCCAATGGGCTGTGTCCTCAGGCAGCACCCCAGCAGGGAGGAGGGAGTAGCAGGGGATACTTTCCTGGGTCTTACCACTGCTGCCTCCAGTCACAGGGGCTGAGCTGGCTGGCTCTGCCCCTGTGAGGTGGGCAGTGGTACCAGGTAGTGTCTCCTAGAGGTGTTGCAAGAAGGGAGAGTACCGGCATTGCTGTTTGCTCAGAAGAGGCTCAAGTGCATGGTGGCAATAAGACTGTGCCAGTGTTAAATGCTCTTGCATTTTATAAAGGGGAAGACACGTGGTGCTGCTGTCTTGATGGTTTGGGCAAGTCTCACTAAGGCTGAGCTCAAGGTGAAGCTTTCTCCCTAAATTTGTCCCCAACAAGCCTGAGAGACATGTGGCATGTTTACATTGTTGCTGGACCATTTTGTTGGCTGTTTCACCAGTTAAACAAATTACTACATCTTTGGCCTGGCCCATGGAACTCAAATGCCATGTTGTGTGCAGGGTATGACTAAGTGTTCAGCACATCTTTTTCAGTATTAAGACATCTTGAGGGGTTACTATGCTAAGTCATAGCAACACATTTCAGCATCTGGGCCAAGCCAGGGAAAGCAAGTCAGTGTAGTGCATTGCAACTGGTAGCTACAGATGATGGGAAAGGACTCTGTATCATGGAAATGGTGTTGTGTGTTGCTCTGTTGTTCACTGTGCACGTGACTCTTGTGGTACCAACTCTTACCAGCAAAGAAAAAACCAACACCACAAAAAACCCCACCACACACAGAGGAATTTTTTTTCTTGCTTGCTCCTCAGAACATGTGAAAGGGGAAAAAAAACGCCAAACCCAAATACTTCTTGCTACAACTTATATCATTTAGAGCTGCAGTGGATTTCAGTGTACTTTTCCCCAAAAGGATTAGCTCTGATTATACTGTTCCCGAAAATCCCTCTCCTGCAGCCTCTGGGAAGCTCACCGGCACAGTATGAGTGCATACACAAAACACAGGAGCCTGGCCTATTAATACTGCAAGATAAAGGTGGTTCAGAGTCAAATTTCTTCTATAAAACACGTAAATATGACAGGCACTAGTAAGACCTCACACAGCTTAAAAGAAATGTTTCTGGGATCTCTTTTACATATAGAAAGATTTCCACTCTGTGCTTTAAACTGTAAGTCAACTATTTTTAAGTCAGGACAACGTACGTTGATATTAATCTGGAAATAGTTTCTGGAAACCAATTCCTGCAGGCATGTTAACAGGGATGATCCTCAAATACAAATTGAGTCATGTTTTTCTAACACAAGAGACAAGACCTATTAGCAGTTCATTCATGTGCTTTCCAGGAAACTGAGGAATTTTGTTGATATTTGGAGAAGGGAGAAGCTTCCTGAATGAGCAAAATCCTTCTCTCTAGTCATTACTGCAAAGCTATGTTGTGGATTTGGCTTTGAGAACAGATACATCTCGTGCAGACCAAATAAACTCTCTAAAACTGTATAATGAGATAAGCATGTGCACTTCCTGCTGATATTCCCAACAAGCTGAGGCACTGTGTGCTTATCAGAGACCTTGGCCTTCATGAGAATAGCAAAATGTTTAGTCATGCCCTCACTATTAAGCAGCTGAAAGATGCTCCAGCAGCTCATTACTCTTCCCGGCAGACTTAATCTCAAGCACGTGCCTCAGTTCTGTGTTTTGAGTTACAGAAAAGGATTTGGGAAAAGAAAAACTGGGAGTTTCCTGCTCAGGACCCCTCCCCCCCAAAATCTGCTAAAAGTAATCAAAATAATTTCAAGTGTTATTCATGTATTTTGATCTGGCTATATATAAATGGGCTTTGTTTCCCCTCCAGTAATAACAGCTGGGTATACATGGGAATATTACATACAGGGTTCAGAGCCTGTAATGCCACAAAGCCTTTCAGGCTTGGGTTGTAGGAAGAACACACTGTGTGCCCCCATGGACACCTCCACTGTTCTGAGAGAGAAAGAGCATGATTTCTCCTGTCTCATTTGACATATGCAGCAAGAACTCTGCTTTCAATCTGTTAAAACAAGGGATTGCTGCATCCATAGGAAGAGCTCCTTGGATGGGCACAGTTGAAAGGTTAGCAGTGTTTATTGATTTAATAATTCTCACATTCTCTCTCAACATATTATGTTTCCAGAGACATTAGCAGAGGCAGAGCCCAGAAGTGCAGGAGAGCATCTCCAATATGATAGGAAGGCAAAGGACAGGGAGGAAAGATGATCAATTACTCTAGTCCTGACCTATTAAGCCCCTGGGTGAAGATTAGAAGATAGAATAGGAAATCCATCTACCTATTTTCTATAGGGAACGTTTACAAGGATGATGTTTACTTTGACCTTTCACACTGAGGTCACGCACCACTTCATATTACATATTGGTCAGTCAATCACTTGTGCAGACAGCACACAGGGAGAGATCATGGCTCAGCACCTTCTTCCTGTGGGAGCTGGTGAACTCATGGACAAGGAAGAATCATGCAGTCTTTTCTGAATCAGAGTCAAGTGCTTTTCTAGAGGCAGAAAAGTGGGATTGCAGCCCAGAAGTAAGTTGGCCCTAAGTGGCAGTGGCTATCAAATACCTGCCTGTGGTCTTCCAGACTCACCCCGTCCACTGAAGATGTGAACATCCCGGCCCTACTCCCTGCTTTCCGCCGCCATCTAGTTACCATTGTTTATCATTTTCAGAGGATCAGAGGGAATTGACAGCCCTTCATGTTCCCTATTGGCATGTGGGAACTGAACCACCTTGTCTGAACCACGCTGAGTCCCCATAGGAAGAATTTATCACACCTTCCAGCCAGACCATGGTAATGCCTGGAACTTTGTCCTCATCGCTGAGATCAGTCCAAACCAACCTGCCAATTTCTGTGATTGCACTGAAAACTCCTACTCTGAGCACTCAACTCCTCCTTTCACTGTAGTTTTGTTATCCTTAACAGATTGTAGGCAGTGGGTCTTCTGCCTGAGTTTCAGAGTCAGAGCAGGCCCACTCAGGAGTTGCACGCTGTACCCCCACAGTGATGGGCATGCTGAGACCTTTAATGGGTTGCTAATTGCTCTGATTACAAGTCAAGACCAAAGAGGAATGTTGGAGGATGAGCTCCCTGGCAGACAAGAAGATACAAGGGGAACATTTTGGATGAATAATTCAGTAGGCAGGAATGGGAAATGAACAAGTTTTGTCTGCTAAAGAGAAGAGGAATAAAAAAAAGACGAAAGAAAAAGAGAATGAAAGACATCTCCTGCATGAGTGAGGCAGACCCCTCCGAGCTTGAGCTTTAGCTCATGAATGGCAGCACACTGTCTTTGTACAATTGTGGCCAAGCACCACGCAGAGCCTTTGCATGATTGTACCATACCTAGTTACAAAACACTCTGCAAAGCAGAATAAAACCCAGCTCTCTGTAGTGATTACTGCAACCAAGGGAGAGGTCTCAGGCTCAGGTTCTCGTGTGGTGCAAACCCCTCAAAATCTATTCAGCTGAAAGAACATACACTAGTCACAAACTAGCAAGCCACAAAAGCTAGGATAGATATTTCACTTCCAGGGAAGGCATTAAAATGGGTTTTGCATGTGGTTTTAGGTTTTTTTATCAGTAGAGTTGGAAGATCTTGGAAAAAACCTGTTTCTCCAATATGCAGAGGAACATCTTTCAAGGGTGGCTTTATTTTTTTATTTCCAGACCAAAGGAGGATGTGCAATTACAAGTCTTAGCTCAAGACAGGACTACTTGCAGTGAGGGCTGCTTTTATTTCATGCACCTACTTAAATGTGCCAATAGCAGCAGAAAACTTGCTCCCCATTCATGATGCTGGAATTGCAATATCATTGTCTCTCGATAGTTACCAATTACTCCTCTTGCCCTCATCCTGTAGATACAAACTAACTCAGTATCTTTGCCAAAGGTCTGGTGCCTTAATCCAATGGTGATAACAAGAAAATATTTCAATTAGAACTATTTTCCACAAAACAGCTTTATTCATTATCCTATCTGTCTTCCTTTGCAAGTGAACTACTAATGGAGAACAGCCATGCAAAGGACTTGCATGCCAAAGTCTGCAAATAGAAATACACTGGTTACTCTTCCAGCAAGAAGAGAGGCAGCTGCTCAAGCTGCTAGAGCAAACAGCCAGGGTAGAAAGCAGCAAACAGGAAATGAGCTTGCCAAGAGTGAAAGGCTTTGGTGTAGTGTCCTGGACCATCCCTGGATCCATTCCACAAATTCTCCACCCTCTTGTGCTGCAAGCTGTGGAGGAGCTGATTCACGCATTTGCTACAAAGCTGTCATGGGTCCACACAGAAGAGCTTTGGCACCAAAGCCTCAGGGCACTGCCCATCAGCTGCTGCTAGAGGCTCCTATGAAGTGGGAGTAGGGGGGAAACTTTTTAGGCTCCATTTTCTTTACCAGTTCATGTGCATAACTCAGGTTATGGTACCTTCTACAGTTTACATCCTCCCTTGGAGTCAAATTCAAGTGCTGGTTTGTTTGTACACTGATATGATCTTGTTTGAGACTTGGTCTTAAACCCAGGATTTGCAGCCAAACAATTTTTTGTTTTTGTAAAAATAGCTCATGTGAAATTATCCTAAACTCCATGCAGTTCTCACAAGCAAGTGAAAAAAAAATAATTCCCAGCTTCATTTACAGCTACCTCTAGAGAAGTTAAAAGCTTGCTAAAATGAAGACTGGACATCCTTCTCCCCAGTAAAGAAAGTTTTATCTGGAAGCCTATTGAATCAGTGAATTATCCATTGAAGTATTTTTTACTGAAAAGCAGCCAAGTTGGCCATTAAGTACTTTCCTAACAAAAAAGAAATGAATGGCTACAGGTAGGTGTGTAGCAATGGTTATTATTGAGCAGAGAGGGTGGCACAGATCCTTACAGCAGCATAAAGCAGCACGGACACTGCCACAGAAAATCCTGTAACTGCATGTTGCACACTGTTTCTGTTCTCCTTATTCAGAGAGCTGATAGGTATCAAACATACCAAAAGGCTGTGGTTCAATTTATATATCTTCCCAGATAGTTTCAAGCAAGCTTTTTAAGAGGGTGACGAATAAGCTTCTAAATGTGTGCAGCTGTTGGTAGAGCTGTTCTCTGGTGATGTCTAGTGGGGTCTAAAAGAATAATAAGGAAACTATTGAAGTCCAAAGTTACAGTGCCCACCTGCAGTAAATCCCCAGTATTCAGATGTCAGATTCTCACATCTGCTTCGTTTTCTGAAAGAGTATTCATCCTTTGTACCACATCAAGCACTTTCACCATTGCTTCAGCTCCTTGTGTACTTTGTTCCCCAGATATTAGTAATTTGAACTGCTGTGCTGTACTCAAAGGCTCTTCTGCAACCCAGCCCCCACATAATTACCAATTTATCCATCATGGAAGAACACAGCACTTGTAAGAGCAGAGCTTGCAGCACAGAAATCTTTGGTGAGATTAGAGTGTGCCTCACTTCTAAGTGTTGGACATCCCTCCTTGGCCATTACAGTACTACTCAGGAACTTCATTCTACTGATTCAACCTGAGGGCGAGGATGGAATCAGCAATATGTTGCAGTGTGGATTAGAAATCTTCTTTCAGATGTTTCTTCAATTTTTTATCATCTCTACAATGAAATACCATAGACCCCATAACACTTTTCTTTATGTCAAATCTTATTTCAGTATCTTACATAGGAATTCCTCCCCCCCCCCCAGTGGAAACAATAGACACCTCCCTTCAAACGGTGGGACTGAAGCTTCAGACCCTAGTTTCACTCAAGATATAAACAATCTTCAGAAAAAAAATCCATTATTAAATACACCCTGTGATATCACTGTAGGGCTATAGGTGACAGCCACAAGCACTGTCTCAAGCCTCTTAAACATACAATCCTTTACTGTAGTTGCATCATCTTTCACTAGGTCTGTATTTGATCTGTTTAAAAAGCGTGTCCACGCAAGGGGACACAAAGACAGTTGTAAATTACAAAATACTAATAAGAAGGCTTATCTAAAATCCAGGCAATGCCAAAGTATTCATGATGCAAATGAGCTTGCAAACAGCCCATCTGCTCTGCTTCAATACTTTTCTGACAATTCAGTGCATTATTTATTTGTCTAAAGCATTTTCTGACCTTCCTCTTGTCCTCCTTCCCTAAAGAAATAACCTTGACCTTTTTTCTTCACAGAGAAATCCTTAAGAGTGGTTTCTGAATGAAAACACGTTGGAATAAGAGCAAATATCAAACATACTATAAATGAAAACAATTCCACATCAAGAAGCACTAAAGTCTTGCTAAGCATTGCAACGAGAACTTCTGCTCCTAAGAAGAAAGGAAGACTTCATTCTTTCAAGCAACACAGACAGTGAGAGGAAGGATTCAGTAACAGTAGTAAATAATTCATAGTTTCAGATGATTTCCCCCAAATCTCTGAGGGGCTTTATGTGCTAAACCAGCCACAGCAGAAACACTTCCTAAATTGCAGTAGGTAGTAAGGTATCCATTACATGTCCCAGTTCAGGCACAACTCACATGTTCTTCCATGGCTGGCAGCACTGAGCATCTGGACCCTGGATGCCACTCCGGGCAAGGGAAAGCACAGCTGAGGCAATGCTTAGCTTTCACAGCAGAGAGGAGGGGAGACTCACCACTCAAAGAAACATTTTCAGAATCAAGAATATAAAAAGAGAAGAAAAAACCTCAAACTTTTAGAAGTCTCACAGCTGCTCTTGCCGACTGTGTGTGTGACTCAGAGGGTAGACGGTATGCTATAAATGGAAATGGGTTACTTACAATTTGACTGACAATGTCTTAGCTTTTGTAAGGAAAATATCTTTTGAAGAAATACTATAGTAGAGTGGCAAGCTGTACTATATGTTCTTTGCTGCAGCTGACTTTATAATATATCTCAGCTACAGTTTAAACTGTATAGCACTGATTGCATTGTTAGCTCCTACATCCTCTGCAGATAAAGTTATGGAAATATAATGATTGCATTTCAGATACATGCCAGCATTGCCTATACTACGTCAAATCATCAGACAAGAGAAGAGCACCTGCCTGCCTAGGCTTTCCCCACTTGTTTATTACCTTCTGCACCACAGAAAAAGAGGCTTGCAGATCCTTTTCAACATTCAGCCTATATCCAGGGCTAAAACATAGCAGTTGCTCTAGCACCCAGTGACCGCTCCCCAGCCAAAAAAAGTGCATTAGGAAAAGGAGAAAAGACCCATAGGTTGAAACAAAATGAAACAGCCAAACTAAAACCAATGCCAGTATAAAGTAAACAAAGCTATACTCAGCCCAGCAAATGTGCAGTAGCCCCAGTAAACAGGAAGGCAGTCCTCAGAAGAAGGATCAGGAGAAGCCCAAGCAGGAAGCTTAATGCCCCCAAACTTCCCCTTTTATACTGAGCAGGACACTTAACGGGATGGGATACACCTGAGAGCCAGCTCGGGTCAGCTGCCCCACCTGACTCCAAACTGCTAATTGCCTGGAGACCATGGCAGGCCTATGATTCTGTTCCAGTGAAACCAGGACAGTCTCCCAGGGAAAGTAAGCACCAAATATAAAAATCCCCGCTTGCTAGAGCCGTGTTTTGACTGTGTGGTACTTTGTGGCAATGGTCGAATGCCTTTTGCCCTAACAGCTGCTTGGGCCTGTCCTTTAGAGGGATTACCAGGGAGGGGATAGCCAGGAAAAAATCTGGATGATGACTTCCTCCTCTCTGAAGGAAAATAGGTCTGGAAATGAGGCAGTTCCATCTCACATTCATCTTCAAATGGCTTGTCTCTTGGGAAATTCCTTGGACCATCTCCTGTTGTAGCTCTGGGAAATGAAGACACTGTTTGCAAGAGCTGTGGTGTGGCCAGCACCCCTGTGATTATTGCTCTATTAAATTTTGGTATTATGAGAAGTTTGAAGCCATTCAAAACACCGTAGTGTGGTTGCCTGGTGGTGCCTTTGTGAGTTGGAGCTAGCAAAGCCCTGTCTTTCTCTGTCTCTGGATAAACAAACTGGAAAGATGTCTGTCTGCAGGAAAAACAATTCATCGCTCTAAAGCTGTCTGTACAGGGTGAGCCATAGAAAGCAGTTGAAAATTAACTTTATCCCTGAAGATTTTGCTACAGTGTCTTTGGTGGCAATTTACCTGTAGGCTGCCTTCACTGCTGCTTCACATATGATGTTTTATTATAGGGCTGGACCAAATGGTTGTCAGTCCAGAAAGCCTACACCATGCAGGCCTCAATCCTGGGCTGTTCATGTGCCTCAAGGGATTTACGATGTCTTATGGCAGGAAAATGTCATAAAATCACTGGGGAGCAGCAGGCATTAAAGCACAAGTCTCTAAGTACCTATGCCTTACCTTTTGCAACCACCTACAGCCCCCATTGCTGCTCCTCTACCACCTTTTGCCATAGGGTTAGAGTAGTCATGTATGTTGAGCTAGATCTCAGTAGTCCTTCCCTTGGCTGCCTCCTCCCTATGTCCCTGCCTTCATGTCATATTTATTTTTTCATGATCTGCAGCCTGGGGACTGTGCTAACCTACTACAGCCAGGACTGGCCAAATTCTGAGGCAGGGCAGGTGCTCAGGCTGTGTTTTTTCAGCAGTGGCCAAGGCCAGTTTTCCTAATTCCCTATATAATTCCATCAGGTACTATGGTAATGTCCTCTGCACATCTGGATATAGCAGCACTAGGCATGTATTACCTTGGCAATGCAAAAAAGGACCACACCAAGGCAGAGGGCTTGATCTTTCTGTGTCTTCCTAAGCAAGGTTGCCTTGAGAGGTTATCATTTAACCCACACACTGACTGCAAATCATTTTATGTAAGACCAACATTTAACAAGAAGAAAACAATGCAAGAGATAGTGAGAGGTTTATGCATTGCAACGTTGTATAACCCCCTCATATACATATATGAGACTACCAGGAGGTGACCCACACAGTGGCCAGCCCTGGAGGATATTTACACTGGTGTCAACCATAGAGAGAAATGGACCCAGGTGGACCAACAAAGGAAAATGCCTGTATGCAAAAGAATGGGTCTGGAACAAAACTGGGCATGCATCCCTCTAACACTCCTCCTGCTGAGGGGGATCTGCTGCTGCCAGTAGCATGGGAAGCACAGTTTGTCTGAGTGCTGGAAGGATCTGGACCACTCAGCAGTGGCCAGGAGTGAGCTGTGAGGCCACTTTTTGTGGACAATGCTTCAGTGTGTAATGTAAACTCATGAATATTTAACAATCATGCTGCCTTCTGGCAAGAAGACAGGAGGTGGGATCTGAACAAATGAGTGCCTGTTGGCTGCTGAAGAGAAGACATGTCAGGGATCTGTCTACTTGAAGGAATCAGTCCTTTCTGTCTCCTGTGAGGTTATTAGCTGTGCTCCATTCCTGATGTACAGTAGATGCATTTTTATTGAAATTTGTGAGTAAATAATGCTCATTGCTCACTGTTTTATGCACACATTTGTTTTAATAAACCTCAGATGAAGTATGGTAGAGAATAGTCCTTATATTATGAGAGTACTTGTACTCCTATCCTAATTTCTTTGGCAGACAGAGGAAACACAAGATTTGCCTGGACTGGGAAAATAAATCCCACATTACAATCAGGCCAGATACCAATGCTGTTCCAGACTGCCGTATATTATTATCCAAATATCACTTTTCTCCTTCAGCGCTTGTGCCAATAGTGGTGTTGATGGAGTAACCTATGGAAAGAACTGGTTCAGGTCAGCAGAGAGGTTTTGTAAACATGCTGGCAAAGATATTTTCCCTCCTCTTCATTCACAAAAAAACAACTGACTCTGGAATTAACTCTGCTTTGTTAAAGCATTGTCCTGTGGCTCCCCAG
Organism: Actenoides lindsayi; assembly: GCA_025331215.1. Lineage (NCBI taxonomy): Eukaryota > Metazoa > Chordata > Aves > Coraciiformes > Alcedinidae > Actenoides > Actenoides lindsayi. The sequence goes on from WTSP01013100.1 coordinate 38,425, forward strand.
GAAACTTGGGTATGGGGAGGAAAAGAGCCTCCCATCGTTACCCTGGCCTGTGAGTTGACCCCTGCTGTTCCGCTCCATCAGAGCAACATGCAGAGTCATGTTGTTCCCTCCTCTCCCATCACTGAGATACCATTTAATATTAAGACTCAAAGGACCAGAGACCTCAAAGGCAGCAAGGGAAGATTTATGGCACAGTGGCTGTCAGTTGCTTTGATCTAATTAAATGGCTCCTGCCTCCTTGACTCAGTTCCAGTGCAGTGAAGCCTGACTTGTTAAACGTTAGGGAAGTGTCCTGGCAACTCACTGTTACTAATGTCTCAACCCCAAAGTGTGACTGTTTGGCTGAAATAAGCTGTAAAAGCTTGTTGTTGCCTTCCCACACCCATTCATAGACAGACAAACATCTCTTCTGGTGGGTGACCACACCTAGGACAGAAACAATAGAACCCGTAGGGCAAGGTGCACCACTCATGAGCAGCTGGATGTAGGGCTAGATGCCGCTCCCATGAGGCCACTGGTGCCCTTGGACTTTCTTTGAGATGTAGACACTTCTCCTTTTCCCTGTCTCCTTTTCAGAGGTAGCAACAGGTAGCTGGCAGTAGAAGAGCACTGTGGAGCAGAGGACCAACCCCAGCAGTGGTACCATGACGTTCTTTCCATATGAGCCCCTCTAGGGCAGGGGTCCTTCCCTTCTTTGTCTGGAGCCACCCTTCCTCTCCTAGGGCACTTCCCAGTCTGTCTTGCTGCTCTCCAAATTTCTAAACATCTGGAAACAGAGCTGACTGAGTTGTTCACAATGAGTAACTCACCCAACACCCTCAGCCAGTTCTCTCATGTCAGTGAAATAAGGAACAGGTCGCAGTTTGAGTAAATATGTCTATTAGCCTCAGTTGCTTGAATTATTTTTGATTATGGGTTATTATTTGTGTCTTGTTAGCAAATTGTCTGGTGTTTGTTGTCAGAGCGTATGCCATTTAATTGGCTGTTTACATTATACGTTATTTCCTCCCTTCTCTGATTGGATGAATTAAATTTAATTAAACAGCAGCTTTCTTTCTCTCTTGTTTGCAGATGATGCATGAACATTTGTAGCTACTTGGCAATTCTGTTGTGAGACAATAAAAGAGCTTTTTAAAATGCCAGGAAAGGAAATACAGTGAGAACACTCTTGCAAATATTTACTTGTGCTCTTATTTGCAGTATTTTATTGTGAACTGGATTTAATGATGCTATTTATAAAATAGTTGCGATTGCTCTCGTTAATGAATTCAAATTTAACTAAGCGATTTCCAGAAATATCTGCCAAAATTAAAAGAAAATGCCAGTGCACTAAATGCACAAGACAGGGGAAACCATTATAAATCATTATAGCTATATGATGCTTAGATATGGCACAAATGTGTGTTTCACAAACACCTTAGTGGAAAAAGAAGCACAGAGTTACCTCAGATAACAAATCAGCAAATACTAAATCTCCGCTTCCGCAGTTCAACAACACCAAGAAAGGGTGAGTAAACCAGCCTTTGCACTGCCAGCAGAGCTGAGTGAAGATGACCATATCCAAAGGTCTGTTGCTTCAAGACAGAGCTGTGATAGCAGCTGTATTTTAGAAACCTGAGAAGTTTTCAGGGTTTGGGGGTGGTTTCACAAGCAGAGCTGCCTCATCCTCACACCCCTCTCTGCCTCTGGGGGAAAGAGGAAAGGGGACCCGACAGCAGCAGGGACATCTAAGAGTCCTTGGGCTTAATGCTTTGGTCAACCAACTTCAGTCATGGAGTTGCAGCTGATGTTTATTCTCCAAGGTACAAACCTTGTAGTCCAAGGAAGTGGATGCGGATATACCATCCTTTCCTTTTTTTTCTGCGCATTATACCTGTGAAGCTTCCAGCATCTGCAGAGATAACTCCTTGCTACCTGATACGTCTTTGCTGGAAAACAAGAACTACAAGAAAACGCTGAATTTCAGAGGTATTTAAGAAAACATGGATGAACATAGTGAGACTTTCCTGAGATGGATAGTAGCTATGCTTTTCTTTCAAGGATCTTCAAGGACTTATTCCTGAAATACTGAATATGAGGTTAGTCTCCAAGCCTAGTCCCTTTCTCTGGAAGCTGAGAGCTGGATATCTTCCAGTGGCAAAGGTCTGAAAGGCTCCATCCATATGTCTACTAAGTCACTAAGCTGAAAGTGGTGGCCTGCAAAAGTAAGTCCCTCAAAATCTACAGGATCTAGACCAGGTCTATGAAAAAGAAGTAACAAGGGCACGTTCTTATCCTAGACTGAAGGGATGCCTAGTGATCATCAGAGAATGGGACCATCTCCAAAACACCCGAGTTTCACTGAAATCAAACACACTCTTTCCTCATCTGATTAAAATGGAGGTATTGCCTTTTTTCACATTGCTATTTTGACTTATGGCTTGTTAGTATATGCCACACCAGCCTCTATTTCCAAGAAATCCAGTAAATGTGGATTCTTAGAGAGCTGGATTCCTCTTTACTATTTCTGAAGCACCCAAATCTCTGAAGCAAGAAATATTTCCTCCAGCTGTCCATGCATGAAGTTGATTTGTGACTAGTTTTCTGTTCAAACCACTGTAATTTTGTGAAATGATATCAGTATTGATTCTAGCAAGAGTTTCACTTTGCTGAAACTGTCAGAGCAGAGGGACTAAATGGAGCCTTGAAGTGAATAATACAGCTTTCTACTTTATCAATTTCATCTGTTTTGCTCCCCACCCTCACTTAACAACCTACATCTCTTCTTTCCTTCCATCTTTTCCCTATAAGGCATGCATCTTTTGCTGCATATCGCAGATATAAATGATGGAGTGTATTTTCTTACCTGGGAATTCTGAGCAGCATCAAAATACAATCTGAGCAATGAATAGACTGCTCAACATCTCTGAACGGTTTGCGTTGCTGCATGGGAAGCTGAATTCTGGCTCTGAAAGAGATTGAATTATGGAGATGAAAGATGAATTTATTATTTTTTTTTAATGGAAGAAAATATTTCTGGTTTAACTTTTTTTTTGTTTTTTAAATAACAGGTAAACAAAAATATTTACTTAGAGGAACTAGGAAGTTCCTTAATCTGGGCTAGATTCTACTCTCAGTTACACTGATGAATGAAGATAAACTTTACTGAAGACAATGAAATATCTTGGCATAAAATATTTGTCAGTTCCACAAATTCTCACCTACACAGCAGAGAAACACAGAGGAGCTGGATGATATATTTGGTTTGATAACCTCAACAATGTCCTACTTCAGAGAATGAATAAAAGTCATGAATGCACTCCATACACATTCCTTCCATATTCCCAGTGTGCAGATGAGGCTGGTTTTATTTCTAAAGTCAGAGTGAAAAAAAGTAGAAAATACAAATGCTTCAGTGGCACTATTAATTCAGCCATAGACACAGTATGTATGTCAGCATAAATCTTCAGTAGCCTAGCCAACTACTTAAACTGCTGCTTCTGCATTTGCTTTCTCTGTACTTACTTAAAGAAAGAAATTTCAGAAAATCAAAGGACTACAAAGGTGTTAGGAAAAATTGCCATTCAGAAAACTTTAAAAGCTAAATATTACACTTTTCTGGGCATACATACAACATAAATCTATTTTCGCAAATGAACCATCTGAAGTTCTGTAAACACATTAGATGTCTGAAGATTTCAGGGAAGTGTTCTGGAAAAAAAAAAGGCAAATAATGCAAACAGATCTTAGCATGATCAAATAATAGTTTGGATTCTACCACAGGAAACATAATTTAAAATAAAGTTGAAACACACTGCATTTCTCCAAAATGCAGCATGTAATGGTAGGGCTTCAGCATGAGGACATCACCAGTCAGCACACAGGGTCAGGTTTTAAAGGCTGCTGCCTCTGTGCTGGTGCTAAACAGCTCCATGGTAACCAAGAAGTTAGCAAATGTGACACCCATCTACAAGAAGGGCTGGAAGGAATATCCAGGGAACTACAGGCCTCTCAGTCTGACCTCAGTGCCAGGGAAGGTTATGGAGCAGATCATCTTGAGTGTCATGATGCAGTGCATACAGCACAGCCAGGGGATCAGGCCTAGCCAGCATGGGTTCATGAAAGGCAGGTCCTGTTTGACCAACATGACCTCCTTCTGTGATAAGATGACCCACTTAGTGGATGAGGGAAAGGCTGTGGATGTTGTTTATCTGGACTTTAGTAAAGTTTTTGACACAATTCCCTACAGCATCCTCCTGTAGAAACTGTCTGCTCATGTCTTGGGTGGGCATATGTTTTGCTGGATAAGAAATTGGCTGAACGGATGAGCCCAGAGAGTGGTGGTGAATGGAGTTAAATTCAGTTGGCAGTCCATCACAAGTGGTGCTCCCCAAGGCTCAGTACTGGGGCCCGTTCTGTATCTTTATCAACTATCTGGAAGAGGGAATTGAGGGCACCCTTAGTAAATTTTCAGACAACACCAAGTTAGGCAAGTGTGTTGATCTGCTTGAAGGTAGAGAGGCTCTACAGAGAGATCTGGACAGGTTGGACTGATGGGCCCAGGCCAGTGCACTGGGTTTTAACAAGGCCAAGTGCTGGGTCCTGCGTTTCAGTCACAACAATCCTAGGACATTGAGGAGCTGGAGCGTGTCCAAAGAAGAACAATGAGGCTGGTGAAGGGTCTAGAGAATAAATCTTATGAGGAGCAGCTAAGGGAACTGGGGTTGTTCAGCCTTCAGAAGAGGAGGCCAAGGGGAGACCTTATCGCTCTCTATAGCTGAAAGGAGGCTGTAGTGAGGTGGGAGTTAGTCTGTTCTCCTATGTAGCAAGAAATAGGACAAGAGGGAACAGACTCAAGTTGCACCAAGGAATGTTTAGATTGGATATTAGAAAAAAATTGTTTACAGAAAGAGTTGTAAAGCCCTGGAACAGGCTGCCCAGGGAGGTGGTGGAATCACCATCCCTGGAGTCATTTAAAAGACATGTAGATGGTGATGCTTAGGGACATGGGTTAGTGGTGACCTGGCAGTGCTGGGTTAACAGTTGGACTTGATGGTCTTGAAGGTCTCTTCCCACCAGAATGATTCTATGCTTCTATGAAACGCCACTGCCTGCAGCCATTCCCTTCAGCCCCAGAGAGAGGGAAAGGTAGATAATTGCTCAGCATCACCTGGCACTGACCAAAAAAACCACATTGTGATGCAGGAGGGAGAAGCCTCCTGCTTGAGAACCAAGACAAGCATGAAATTAATATTTCCTTTACTGTAACAAAAAAAAGAAAAAGGAAAGCCTGCAACATGGGAATAAATATAAACCCGAGGTGGGAACAGGCTTTGAATCTCCTTGTGAGAAGAGGAATACTTTGGCTGGTTCCCATCTCTCCCTGAAGCATGGCACTGAAGAGATCTAAGATGAGCTGCACGGTTAGAACCTGCTGCCCAGGTGAAACTCCTGTAGGTCTTGTACTTTCAGCCCCCTTGGGAAAATCTCATCCACAAGATATATGCAGGGCCTGTTGCAAGTCTTCAGACCCCCAGGAATGAATTAGCTCCTTTTCCCTGTCTCTCAACGGCACTTGCCAGGGCACCAGCTGCCAGAAACCACCACAGAAATATGGTGAGGCTTCAGAAGGGCTTTCCCTTGGACAAAAGGGAAGGCAGTGCTGTGCAGGGTTGTGCATCAATGGGCATTTTTACTTCCATGGTTGGGTTTCATGAAGTAATTTGTATTTCTTTATCCCTGTTTCCTTTAAGGAACCGTTCCAAAGCATCTTATGTTTGGAACCACCAGTGCTGGGACTGACCAAGGCTAAAAAAAACAACAACTAAAAAAACCTAAAAAACCCCCTAAAGCCTGGGTAATCCAAGAAGCACAGGATTCAATTAAAACTGCCTCTTGATTAAAAATGGCACCCTCCCTTTTTCCCAAATGAAAATTTCTCAGAAGATTGTATTTTATTTGTTTTTTCTCTCTCGTTTGTTTTGTTTTGTTTTGTTGTTGTTGACAACCACTTCTCAGCACTGCCCTATCCTTCACTCTCATTTGTGGGTTCCTGGGGTGGAGCTCCTGACTCAGTGCAGTGCGGCTGGTGCGTTTCTGCTGGCTGGCTTACCGTTGGAGCTGAGATCCCTGCAGCATCACTGGTGTTCCCCAGGGAAGGCAAATGCTTGGTTTTGCTGTCATCACTGAGTAGCTGGAGCAAAACAAGCGAGCAGCAGGGACTGGCAGAAACACCCTGGGTGGCAAGCAGAAGTGAAGCCCCTCCCATCAGGGAGGAGCTGCATCCACCCAGGATGGGCACATTTTTGCAGGGTGCTAGCGTGGGTCATAGGCAGGTAACGTGTCGTGCACTTACTGCCCATACCTCCTGAAAGATGTGGGGTGAAGGAGAGAGAGATGGCAATTCTACAATGGAAACAAATGACCCAGGTTTGCCCGTTTCGGGTACAAGACACAAGGGAAGTAAAGAAAAATTACTGAAAATGTAGCAAACTTTTCAGCACAAGGAAAAAAAGCTAAATAAACTCCTATGGCTTTTTTGCCTGTTTTGTTTGAAAACCTTGTGTTTGGGAAATCCACTTGAAACTGGCTTCATGTGCGTCTGTTCTCCTGCCTCTGCTGGGTTGAGCCACCACTGCTTCCTGAGATCTGATGGACAGTGATGCAGCTGCTTGGTGCTTTGCCTTTTCTTATTTTCCTGCCATCCGTCCGTCCATCCATCCATCCATCCATCCATCCATCCATCCATCCATCCAATGTTTTTGTCGCTTGGATGTACTAAAGCACAGCTCTGTTTTGAAAAGCCACAGTCTCTCCCTGAGTTATGAAGCTGCTCCTCCTCTCAGACAAGAACCCGACGTGCCTGTTTCTAGACGCAAAATAATTCCTTTGTTTTCCTGCAACTGCTGTTTCTGGCCAGTGCAGCAGGAGCTGGACTGGGGCCACTCTGCAGTATCTACTTTTCAAAAAAAAAAAAAAAGCTGTGCTGTAAGGGCTCTGACAGGAGGAAGCAGCTGGGGTGAGGAGGCACTGGGCATGCCGGGAATGCCACCATGCTTTGATCCCTTTCCCTGGCAAGCTGCCACTCCTCTCCTGCCCTTGGTGACTCTACAAGCCTTTAAATTCCATGAAAGATCATTGGTTTTGGAGAAATAATAATTAAAAAGAAACAAAAAAACCAAAACAAACAAACAAACAAACAAAACAAAAAAAAAAGGAAAAGAAAAAGCAGAGGGAAATTCCTCTTTGATTGCTGAGGCCCAGATGGTGGGACCCTTCCTCACTGGTGGGTTCTTTCCCTGACTAAGCACTTTGATCAAACTGACTCCGCTGCCTCTGTCCCCTGCCCCACTCTGGCCCCTCCCAGCAGCAGCAGCTGGTGCCCACTGAGGCAGCCTCGTGAAGTCTTGTCACTGGCAAGTGACCCTAATGATGGCACAGCGGGCGCTGAGCAAGGCCGTCTCTTAGCGAGCACAGGGGAGCTCCCCCAGCAGTGCCGGAGCTTCCCACCCCTCACCAGTGCTGGCAGGGGGGAGGCAGCTCCACCACCCCGCGGGCAGCTCCTTTGGGCTGGCCACCAGCTGCTGATGCTGAGGATGCTCAGCCCCAAGCCCTGGCACTGGGGGTGCCAGCACAGCCCAGCACCCTCTGGTTCCGAGGGGGAGGGCTGGTAGCTCCTTGGTCACTGACAAAACGTTGGCACTTTGGAGGAAAGGAGGTATCAAGGGCCCACTTGTGACACAAACCAACTTGATTGACCATTTTCCTGGTATTTCCTTTTTGCTTACAGCCAAGTGGCGGGGCAGGCACTCACTACTTGTCCTCTGGGACATCGTGCTTTTCCATATGGTGCCCATACGGGGCCCTATTCCCAAGCTGAGCCGATGTTTTTTGAATTACAGTAGAAAGAACAATTTTGCCACAAACTTAGTGCTTTCCCCTTGGCTTCCATACCATGAATTCTGATGCTTTCCCATGGCCCATAGCTCTCTGCTCCAAGCATTACCAGGGTTACATGGCTGTCCTCCTAACTTTACTAGATGTGACATAATTACAGTCCCTGTCTCTTCTGGATAAATGTCTTCAGTTGCTCAGCAACCTCCACACCAAGATTAAATTAACTTTGATTACAATTACAGACAGCACAAATCAGCCTGCACCATCAGAGGAAAGCAGAGCATGGGCTGTTGTGGTTTTTTTTCTGGAGGATTTTCTTCCCAAAGCACCACTTCTGGGGGGAAACGCATTTCCCTCCTTTGCTTTGTGCCAATCATAAATGCATCCCAACCTCAATGCTTTAAATGTGCAGTGGAATGGAGCACAAAAGAATTTGGTTTACATTCCTGAAAACATTCCCCTGCACATGGAAGGAAAGCAGAAAGGAGGCCCAAGTGCTGAAGGCAACTTTGCTTTTATGCTAAAGTCTCAAAAGCTCCTCTGGCATCACCTTGATGTGCTTACTGAGGTGTTTCTTCAAGTAAGAACCTTTTTCGGGTAGGTGGAGAAGAAAACAGTGCAGGATGGTGTATCAGTGTGGGCACCAAGACCAACAGCACCAGTAAGAGGCATGTAAAGCCTGGCTGTAGTTAAAATTGAGGTTGACTTGCTCAATGCCACAGTAGAGGGGCAGTGCTGCTTCTCTCCCTGGATGACGACATAGAGGAGGAGGAGGAGAGGGCAAGGCGAAACAGGGCAGGGCAGGGCAGCAGCTTTGGCTCCACTCTATGGTCAGGAAGTTTTTGCCAGCTTGGTCGGTAGGAGCATCATTTGCTGCAGGAATTTGCCAACAGCAAATGACTGCTCCCGCATGAGAGCAGGGAAGGACGTGTGGAGGCTCATTACATTGAATGTGATTGTTCTGGATTTACAGCAGGGTACGTGACAAAGGAATTTGTCCTTCTTCTCCCTCTCTGACTTAATCTTAAATGATGTAAGGATCTAGTCATACCAGTCCCTGAACCAAACCATCTCTCTGAAGCTTCCCCTTAAAGAGGGACACTCCAAGACTTGAATAGGCAGAGTTAACATGTCAGAAAAATTTATAAATAAGAGTAAAATTTGGCCAAGGATACTGCTATGCCCAAGTCTGACACAAACAGCTCCTGCTGTGCCGTCCTCTGCCAGGCAGGTCCTGTGCTACTGGGAGCTACTGCCCTCCCTGCTCTGCCAGGGAAGGGTCAGAGATGCTCCTTCACCATCTGTCCATTGCCTGCACAGGAGACATGGCTGTGGAGGCCAGCAAAGGGTTCCCTCCTCCTGGGACCCAGCACCACACCTGCACCACCTGCAAAACAGCTGGAGAAGTTATCGGCCAGGATATCCTGGAGGAGAGTGGGCTATGGGGCCTCTGATCCACCCATTCCTCCCTCCCGAGTTCTCTGTTTTGCCTCCTTTGCTTACTGCTGGAGGAGAAGGAGGTGGCTAAAAAGCTGTGGCAGCACTGTCCTGCTTCCCTGGGCACACACCACTCTGTGCGCTCGGGTTGCATCCTTGTGCTGGTTTGGATCCTCTGGGTCGCAGGTACTGACCCTCATCCTGGGGCTCCCAAGGCTTGTCTGTGCAAGTCAGGATGGGGCCATCTCCCACCAGAGGCCTTCATGGGTTATTCAGGCAGGTCTATCGGCTGTGGCAGTGGGTGGCTAGCTGTGCGCTGGGAAAGCATGTGGTCATCATCTGCCACTGCTCACAGCTCTGTCTCAGTACCTGTTTTCTCTGTCTTGGAAGTGTCTTGATTTTTCCTGACACTTTCACCTTCCTTTTCCTTGTGCACACTCAGAGGAAAGTGTCTTTGAGTCATATTCCCATTTCACCGTGATACATTTCAGTCCTGCTGCAGCCTGCTCTGACCACTCACCTGAGCGTAGTGCATCAGATCTGCCACAGATTGCCAGGCTTCATCTCTCCTAACTGTATTTCATGTGCAAGGAGCCTGGGCATAGTCTGCCTTTCACAGACTTGCTCAAACAGATCATTTCAATGTTGCGATCATCAAGAAGTTGCAGGTCCACTCTCACCTTTTCCTAGGGTCAGATTGGAATTTGAAATGGCTTAAGTTTGGCTTTCTTCCATCCCCTGCTGTATTCTTTGCAGAGATCTCACTCCCTGTTTGTTCCATCAGGGAATATTCTCTACGGTTCGTCTGTCTCCAGAAGTCCAAAGTTTATCTGTTTCATGCTGCCAGCTCTACATTTGCTCACATTCCTGAGCAGCCTGCTTTATACAAAGTCCCCATCTGCATACACTGCTCCTCATTTTCTGATGCTGGAGGCAGCACAGGACACTTGGTCCTTGCAGTCTGGCCGTCAACAAATTGCTACCTTCAAGCCACCCTGCACCCAACCCTACTCCAACCCTACTCAGCACTTTACAGGAGTGCCTGGAGTCTCCCACCAGAGAGGCGAAGGAACACAGCAGGGGTGATAGGGTCAACATTTTCTTCCACAGAACTATCTGTTGTTGTACCCTGTGTGTCCCAGTTGTGGGGGAGACACCTCCTTCTCCCATGTACATATGAAGCCACCATTACTGTGTTTTGCAGACAGGCAGTGCAGTCAGCCATGGGTCCTTCCCAGTGCTTCCTCCTGGCTGGTGATCAGGCTGTGTATCCTGCTGGCACACAATGATGCCCCGTGGTAACCAGTTGTCTCCTCTCTGCACCTCTTAGGGCTCCGCTGATGAAAGCTCTAGGCCGTTGTTTCTGCACCAGTGATGCTCAGCATCCCTCTGTGGTGGTGCACAGCAGCATTAGCAGCTCCACCACTCCCCAGCATGTCAGGGCTTAGCCATACATATCATCTTCTTGACACTCCCAAGTACAGAAAGTGGACTTTTTCGTGTTACAGGTTACCAAAGCCAACCATTGGTGTGCTACAAAAAAAAAGATGTTGAGCTATTACTTGCAAAGGCATCTGTGTTTCAAGGGCTCTTGTGATACCCTCAAGTTGTTGCTCCAGCAGCAATGATGGAGGCATCCAAAATGAGATGTCCAGGTGTTCTCACTTCCCCCTCCTCTATCTCCACAACCATGGAAATACCATTCCTGGCCATGCAATCCACACATATCGGCCTACAGCCTCCATTGAAGGTGCCATCTGTCCTCTGTTTCCCTTTCAGGAGTGTCTATGGTACCCATTTCTCCTATGCAGATAAACCAAACTTTCAGAATATGGAGGACTTTAGGTACATTTAAATATTTGCTAACACAAAAGCAAGTTCCCACATAATTCGATATTCTTCTGGAAGTAATTGGATAGAAGTCCGTTGTTTCTTTTCCTCCTGTCGGCTTGCATTTGCTTAATTTGGCTGTTGTGATACGAAGTGACAGATCCCATGCTCCATTTCTAGAGATAGCAAAACTCTGGGATTCTTCTTCCTGCATTGTTAGAAATTTATGTATTCTTCCCATTGACTCGTACATCACTATCGTGTCAGATTACTGGGCCCCTTAAGAATAAGTGCATTTTAATACAGCTGACCCAGAAACCTCCCAAAGGGGAGATAAAGCGTTGTTCCGAGAACCAGCTGAATTTCCTGTAGCTTAGAGAGGAATCAGAGAAGGGTCTGAGGAGGGCAATAGCTCAGTGCCATGGCTATTTCCTCTTCGACCTTGCCCCATAGGAACAGCAGATGGAGGTGGAGACTGCCACTCGGGAGCCTGCCCACACGGTTGTCTTGCCACCACAGCTGGTCCAGCTGTTCAAGGCCTAGGTCTGCATCCATAGAAGGGATGGTTTAGGAATGGTATGTATCAGTGGTATTGGAATGAATCAGGAAGTGGCTATGTTCATTTGCTTGATCTTCAAAGGTAGTGAAGATTGGGTAGGCTCTTCTAATCCATGTTTCCTTTCTCTGAGGGGGTATGAAAGCCAAGAGGAGAAAATAGCTGAGGTTTCAGAAGTCAGGTTGATTTTGCAACACAGGCAAAAAAAGAAAGCAAGCTTCTCCTGTTGTTTGGAGCTGAAGAACACTTGCTCTGGAAGCCCTTGAAAGAAAATAAATGTGGTGCCATGTGATGTTTGTACAATCAGTTTTCTGTGAAAAACTTCAAATGATTATGGAGATCTGGATAGTGTTGATCATGCATATGAATTTAAGGACTACGCAGTAGGCAGGGTAATAGTTCTACAAATTAGGCTACAGAGAAAGATGCATTTCTGAGAGCCACTCTCCTCTCCAATACAGGCTCACACACAAGCATATATACACATATATATATACCAGAGTTTGTTTACATCTAACAACCTGGCTTTAAGAGTTTATTTAGATCTAAGGCCCATTAACCAACCTGGCTTTAAGACTCACAATATTAATTTGGCATAATAAATACATGTGTTTGAAAGTTACTTAGCAATTATACTTGAAGTTACCGAGAATTTTCTTTATGTATTACCTTAGGATTTTAATTCTGAAAGAGGTAAGGACAGGGTTAACAGAGGTCTAGTTTGAAAACAGTTGAGCACTGGATAATTATCCCTTGCTGCTGTATATTTACAGCATCTACTGCTGTCACAAATCTTCAGATCTGTTGCAATGTAATCTGTTTTCCATAATATGAAATTAATTCTGCACCATGGCTTGGGTTTCCCTGCTCAAATCTGTGGATATTTTTTTGTCAGTGGTCCAAAGAGGGGGCTTGGCAGTCCCTCAGGTCACCTCAGGTGGCTCATCTCACCCTTCTCTCCCTTACACACCACGACATGGATTAAGGTGCCGGATGTTTGGTACATATTTTTGGAATTTTCATGGAAAAGGCTTTTAAAAATTCTGTTTTCAGAAACAAAAGAATTTAAATTCTTCAAAAACCTGCTGTAAGGGGCTGCTGCTTGCCTGTGTCAGCTGAAGATGGAGGGTTGGCATACAGAAGCACACATTTTCATCTACAAACATCTACTCTGTGAATTAAAACCAAAAAGGTCATAACTTTCCTGTGCTGACCTCAACCCCCACCATGGCATACAAGCCTGTGGTCCTGGTAGGAGTTGGATGGAGCAGGCATTTCAGCTCTATGGGGGATCAGGGAACGGTTTCAGCAGCCAGGCTTGGCATGCTGGCTCTGCAGCAGCTACACAGGTGTCCTCAAGCACAGCATCAGTCCCCCAGTGCTTGAACAGGACCAGCACTCTCCTCACGGCAAATGACAGGCAGACCCCATCTCATCCTCGACAATATCACCGTGTCTTCTACGGAACTGCACAAGAAAGAGGTTTCGTCTCCGGTTCCCAGGCAGCTGGAGCAGAGGAGAAGTGGGGCTGAGTGAAATCTCTGCAGCACTTAAGTTCCTAAGTAAATACCTAATGAGAGAAATGTTTTACTTCAATAATAAATGAGTAGAATATCAGGAGACATGAGTACTGGCAAAGTACATCTACAGCAAAGTCTTTGCAGTGGGGGCATTTTTTCACCTGCCCTCCTATTTAAGATCTTCATGTAAGTGGAAAAACCACGTGTGCAGCTGCTGAGGGCAGGGCTTGACTTTCCTCGCTCTTGCTTGAACAATTTGGAGGCACCCATCGGCAAACCCACCCTCATCAATTCTGCATCTTCCTGAAAATGTACTTTTAAGCACCTTAATTGTATTTCAGAGATAACCCTGCAGGCAAAGTGACAGGAAGAGAAACCATATGGAACAGTTTGGCGGTCAGGCTCTTTGTTTCAAATCAATCAAACATCTGCGGCTAATGCAGCTTTGGGCTGCTCCTCAGGAAACATTAGCCCTATTAGTCTGGGCTGGCAGGAACACAAAATAATATATTTATGGACAAAGCACATGTGCGTTACTGCTGGAGAGTGAGCGGAGGAGGAAGACAAGATCTGTGGTCAGCACTTTGCCTGCTCGGGAGGTCAGCTCCAACATGCAAAGAGCGGGGGTGTGGAGCGCTGTCTCCTTGCCCCAGTCCCGCTTTGCCCACCTCTCTGCCCAAGTGGAGCCTTAAGATCTGCTGCCCCAAGCCCAGAGGGGAAAGACCACCCAGAAAGAAGCCATGTGGCTTCTTACCTTAAAGGAAAGAAGGGGGGATGGTGCAGGATGGTGCAGGTCTGGTTCCCCATATGGTGTTCACTTTTTAAACCTAGACAGTGCTCAAGCAGTTCATACCATTTTCCTCCCATGTGGTCTCTCCTGTGTGATCATGTAACAGCAGCAGTCCCGAGGAGGAGGTGGGAAATGGAAAGGGTAACAAGGCATTTTCATTTACGCTTTCATGCAGACAAATACATGGACCTTTGCATGTGAATCCATAAATGAGGCACAAGGACATATGTCCATCTGCCAACACCTCTCTAGTCCATCCACTCATACTCCAGTTCCCTGGGAAATGGTGGACCATGACTGAGAGGAAGAAGAGCTTTCAGACTGCTTCACAGTCACTGCCCCTGTGCAGGAGAGGATTTGTACTAGGGAAAACTTAAAAGGTGTGAAAATACTGTATACAACCACAGTTTTTAGGCCTCCTTGTTTCTATTCTTTACAAGGGAAGACTAAAAGCCTATGACATTGAGGGGGTTAAGGTAAAGCATCCATATTAAAGGAAAAATACATCACTGGCATGTTTTGATTCTGCCAAAACAAAATGTCGTGAATCCTGAAAGCAAAAATAATCATTGAATTTAAGAAAAAAAATACATTTATTAAAAAAACCAACTAAACAACAACAAGAAAACCCCAAACATCTCACCACTCCACTAGAGCATGTCCTGAAGTGCCCCATCTACACATTTTTTGAACACCTCTAGGGACGGTGACTCCACCACCTCCCTGGGCAGCCCGTTCCAGCACCCAACTACTCTTTCAGTAAAGAAATTCTTCCTGATATC